>SZWC01015093.1:15249-25298 GCA_023375785.1 Penium margaritaceum
GGGGGGGGGGGGGGGGGGGCTTTTGCAATAAGCTACCTAGCCTAGGGGTCGGACCTGGTCCAATGCAAGCACCATGAGGGGCAAAGTTGAAATCCCGATGGATTTCCTTACCAAATGTAGAATCCATTTCATGAGAAAATTTTGAATGATCTGTTTGATGATTGAATGACATCGGATGACGGAGCAGACAAAGTTATGTCTATGATACATCAAGAAGAACTTTGTTCTTTTGCCCTTTTCCATGCGTATAATCGGGGAAGTAGTCTTATACATCTTGATCATCAAAGAAGCATACCCACGAGCCAGGATATTTGGCTATGGGGAGAAGGAAGGTTCAATCCAAAGTTTCTTACTATGGTCGCGAATCGATTGTACCAAGCCAGCAGAATAGAGCATAATGCAAGGGTCTCACTTACAATAGAGAACACAAAGCATGACTACTATATGCACAAGCGCCACATCAAAATCAACCAGCCGACCAAGCACCTCGACAAAAGCAAGAATTGTCCTACCCATTGTGTTGCCATGATACCCCACCCACCCACCAGCCCACCATGATTCAATTCTCAACCCAAACATACATCATAGGTTGAGCATGGAAATGGGTCCATGATGCATCAAGCCGATGGATGGTTGGAAAGGAAAGTCACTAGCTGTCAATTTTGCATCCCTTGATCGTGACATACAAGATCAAGCGCTACCACATTGACGGCTGACGAGGCCTGCAATCTAAGCTTTCTACTGTTAATCATAAAAAAACTCATCAAATCCCCCCAAAACACCTTTCCCTATGTAACCATGAGGTTTTTGTGCAGGCCTTCATGCGTTTATGTCCCATGACATGCGGTGTCAACATGGTATCTTTGGATTTTTGTGTTCATTTACACACGTTTTGTGCAGTAGCTTGGCAGGTGGGTGTCTTCTCTGTGTATGTAGGATGGATGGTTGTTTGGTGCCACTAGTAGTGGTGTGAGTTACTCTCGCGAATACCTTGGTGTATGATTGACTTTGATTGAAGAATATGGATATGAAGGACTATTGGCTAAAGTTGCATGGTTTCAAAGATTTTCCCACCAAGAACCCAATGGTAGGTGAAAAAGCTTGCAATGGATTGAGGTTTGTGAGAAAGATAAGTAAGAGTATTTTATTTTCCTTCATGAACAGGGGTGAAGGTGAGTGAAGTGTAGGAAACATTATAATGGACTTTGAAAGCAGAATGTCTTAAAGGTTTCCGGTAGAAAGGTGCCTTCGAACAAGGTAGATCACCTTGTTGTCATTGTTGTGGGAACAAATGGGTCCAGGCCTCGTGTAGCGCGTGGCCGGTGGCTTTAATTAAGGGTCCCTAGCCTTTTGGCGGTTTGACAAGATGGCTTGAGGGTATGAGATCCTCAAATACCACGGTTTTGGCCTAATGAGCACGATGTTTTGTCCTATCCGTTACATTGGTATCATAGCATCGTGATTTGAGACCGAAGTGCGGATGCCGAGGGTGGCTCACTCCTAACGCGGGGAGGGGGGGGAGTGGAATGAGCGGCCGACGCCATGCGGCTTGAAAGGTGGTCCCTGGCATGTGGGTAGTTGGAGGGGATGGCTTGAAGATATAAGATCCTCAAGTGCTGCGGCTTTCGCCTAGTTGGCCGAGGATTCCATCCAATCCATTACACCTTTTCTTATCTCACATCAAGATGAGTGAAGGGACAAGGATGAAAATCCAATGGGGGTAGGATTGAGTAGATCAATCACTCGTCAAGGAATAATTGGAAAGGTGGAATCCTGTAGATATTTGGAGGCGCATTAGATCTTGAGTGGTAAAGAAGTGTGTCAACTAAATGCATTGTGGTACTTGCAAGATTTCATGAAGGAAACAAGCCCAAGAGAAAGGGGTGGATTCCAAGATTCCCATGACTACCTGACTTGTGAGAAAAACACCAGCAAAGATTGTGAAGAGATCTTATGTTGAGTGTGTTGCAGAAATGTAGGTGACTTTCTAAAGGGGAGATGTTGCAAGGGCCCCGGCTAGAACTACAGATTACTCAATCACGTGTAACATTTTGAATCAGATAGCATGACAAAGAGGAGACATGGGATGGTGATTGAAGGGGAAGAGTCAACGGGTCATACATAGGTGAAAAGCTAGCAAGGATGAGAAGGAAAGTTTCAACCTTGTCAAAAAATGGGTGGGATGATACGAAACGGCCTTGTTTAAGGAACGACTGTATGAATCAGGTAGTGTAAGACATTGAACGCAAATGGGTGGTCATGTTGCCTCTTTCTTATCCACAATTTACCCTACGTGATGTGCCACTTGAAATCTAGCCTTCTTTTTTGTCTATAGGACACTAACATTGTGCCCCACACTGAAGTTTCCCCTTTGTAGACATAGTCTACATTGGTTTCTCCTTGTCTAGAAAGATTGATTGGCTCCCTCTAGCGCAATGCCGTATGCCAGCCTCACCAAAACCTCATGAAATGAAAGTTGGTCCATCCAGATGGAGTGAAATTGCACATACTACTTCATAAAAAAAATGCCCCATATCATGTACTATACTTCAAGGTAAATGTATGAAAATCCTACAGAGCATGCCATGTCATTTCTCAAGGAATAGTAACACCATCACACCTCTCCTTCCGCCTCAAAGCGACCGCGCCTCATGTCCTTGTCAGGTTTTCATATTCATATGTTTTTTTGTGAAGCCAAAAGCTCACCTTATACATCATCATTTTCTTGCTCCATGTTCTCCTCACATTCTTCATCTTCATCTACATGTTACCCTGTCACCCCCCTTATCTCCATTGTTTTCATCTTATGGATGTTCATCATGTCGACATTAATCATATTGATGCACCCTTAAGGATGCATCACCTTTACTGATACATGCTAGCCATGTTTAGAATGAGCCGTAGATTCTACGGGTAAAGAGTGTGAAGTACAATTATCACAATCAAGAGTGAGCAAAACGAGTCCTAACGAGTTACACACAATCAAAATTCATGGTCTACTGAGCACATGGCACATGAATATGAGGAGATGGGCAACTAATACGTTGGCTAAGGTGATCCTTGGTGGGACCGTTCACCGTGTCCTTCACACTACAACAGGTAAGAAAAATGAATAAACGGGATGACCCTTTGGAATACCTTTCATAGTAGAAAAGTGAGTAAATGGCTTATACCGGTGAGGACGATATCTGAAATAGCTTTCTTCATTGTCCTTAGGCATTTGGATCAAGTTGAAGTCGAGCTAAGACCAGCAGCGGTAGATTATCCTGTCATCCATGATGGATGCCAGATTCCACCCGCTGACCACCCAAACTTTTACGAATGTTTTGAGTTGTCATTTAAATTAAGCAAACAAAAGTTAAAGATTAGTGGTAAAATGTTAGGAATGCAAATTAGCAATATTGTGGAGATGGCTCCCAACTTCTCAATCAGAAAATTGACCAATCTTGTCATGGAAAGGGATACATAATTTCAACAACCTCTTGTACCACGAACTTGATGCCTTATCCCAGGAACATGTTGCCTTTTGGACCACACAACTCAGACAACGATCCATGTAGCCTACATCGTACCTTTCCTTAAGTTGTGCCTTGTACCTGCCATCAGTGGACGTACAATTAATTCCAAACAACACGATTGTTGTATCTACCTTCTCCACCATGTTCCATGCATTGGGATGAAGGATCCCAATGTGCTTGGTAATCTTGTGTAACAAAATTTTGGGATCCTCATATTTTCCACGCTGAGCACTATGGCTTGGTTCTGGTACCCCATTCTCCTTAAGCACTTGTAGCTACAATGTGTAAGCCTAACATCTACAGCTGAAGAAAGAAAAAAAAAATCAGTTTTTGGTGTGCTCCATATCATGTGGGGGAAGAACGAGGACTTGCTTGTTGAAGCAAGATATCAGAGAGCCTGGCTTTGTAGAATATGGAGTTATGAACTCCATGGTCTGTTGCTCCAAAACATATTCGGTCTCTAGCTAATCAAACACTCCTCGAGGTCAACATTGAAGATTGGGCTGAAAACAAACATGGTTATTGCTTGCTTGAAATAGATTGATGCCAGATTCAAGAGAGAGCAATCAGAGGAGTCGCACACGGCTGCGACTGGAGATTGCTTGATCCAAATCCCACGACGGTGGGGTTTGTGTCGAGAAATCTCCAGACAATATGGACGCCATAAAGATGAAAAATACTCATAATAAATGTAATGTAGAATCGTGTACCTTAATCAATTGGTGACTGGATGTTTATGAGCACCATGTACTCGTAAGGGAGAATACATCGTTCACCTCTGCTAGCCCACTCAATTCATTGGACATGCAGTTTCAACTCCCAAGCTAGCCGCAGTCATCTCAATATACCTCAAATTCAAAGAAGAGAAGTAGTAGTCGACATGCATAGCCTTACAAGGATAGGTATGTGTCATGGAATGAAATCAGAGAATGTCACAAAACAATAGAGAGCTCAAGATCCCAAAAACATACATGAGAGAATGATATGCAAAAAGTTGCTCTGATAAAATGTCTTCCATTTCAACACCTCCCATGAGGCCCTGCTTCCTCATGGTCCATGTCAGATCATACCTTCTATTTAAGTAAGAAGAAAAGGTTTTGCAAAGCCTCTGTTCGAGAAATATGCAGATTGACCAAACACAAGATAGTCATGCCATGAGATACTCAAATGCACAAATCATTTGAAGTACCAACCTGGTGTGTTCCATGTATCGACAACGTGGCGGATTATTCACAATATTGAGTTTCATTTGGCTGTCAAAGATTAAAGTTACATGTAAGATGTCAATGTGCAGATCTTGCAAAAAGATATGCCACCATGTAGCCTTCTTGGGAGCCTCCATGAGTGCCACATTCTCGGCTTCTGTTGCTATTTCGATAATGCAATTTTGCTTGCCACTAATCAATGAGAATGATTCTCTCCCGGTGGTGAACAAGTGGGTACAATTGATGCAGAGTCATCCTACACCCACAAGATTGTTGTTGTCAATAAACCTAGTCAACCATGTCCCACCCTTAGTTTTGTATACCAACGAGACACAACAACAGTGTTGAATATGTTCCAGATGTCCCGTACCAATGATCTAATGTGAAGAAAAATCATACACATGTTTGAATGTGATACCACTCTCAAAACCTAGATAATATCTTATTGAATCATCATTAAGCAACATGTAAACATTTCCATAAATGATTGCTACATAAAAGCATCAACCAATGAACGTAGGTTCAGTTCTGTGATAAAATTCTTCCTCTTCATATTGAGAGGCATAAAAATCAACCATGCCTCAATCTTTCCAGGATTGTGGTATCTTTTATGACCAGCCCTTCGACATGTATTTTACAACCCAAATTTCTCTTGTACTCTGCCTCACATACATTTTAAAAAAATCACAATCCTCTCCAAAGTCCTTCATTGTGTATCACTATTTCAGTAATTGCGTTCTCCATGCATTTATTATGACAGATGAGATGAAGATGTATAAAACGTACACAATAAGTGCTATGATTGATTCCCACTCGAGTCCTTCATGGAATGAGAGGTCTACTTTTCTCCTTGTAATGCACATGTATAATAGTACCATCAAGATTGTTTCAGGCAGTACACTTTCCCATGAAGATCCAAAAGTATGTCCCTTCCATCATCTACTCCTTCTGGCTGCACTATACAGATCTCCTCATGTAAAGCTCCATTGAAGAAACAAATCTTCATGTCCCTCTGTTGAATCCCGCAGTTAAAGTGCACCATCAATGTGAGAAAAAACTCAAGGAATCGGGTAACAATACACTAGTATATATGTGTCTCCAAAATCTGATCATGATATCTGAGAACATCCTTCACATGCAGATTACCCTCAGCAATTGTCAATAGTACCTTGATCATCATACTTAGTCACAAGAACAAATTCAGGACACACGTTTACTTCTCTCATGTGTCAGATGTATGAATTACATTCAACCATTCTAAATTTATTGATTGTAGAAATGCACCTCTTGAGGTGCCATTTATTCCCGATATGTCATGAGAACAATGGTGTTATTGTCCACATTAAACTGACAGTTGAATACTCAATCGACACTCACCAACTAAAATCATCCCTTTATTGTTGTGATGGTAAAGTTTGTGTGTCCAACCATACTTTCCATGTCTTCTTTCAACTTCCTAATAAATTCTATGGGCAACATTCCCCTCTGGTAATCCTCCTCCTTAGTCATATATTAAAACAGACAACTTGCTTAACCACCTCAACGTGCTCCTTCTACTGCTACCTACCTCTAGCGTGCCACAAGTGCCACTGTCTGCGATCGTTATGTGTGCTACTCTTGCTGCCCATAGCGGCTGTTGTTGGCCAACAAATGTTCGAGATACTACAACGGTAGCTATTGCTCCTGCTGCGACAGTTGCAGCTACTTTTTCTACGAATGTTGTAACTTTCAAAAATTATTCTTGATCTGACTGGAAGCATTTTCTGCGTATTACGAATGTTGAAACATGATTGATACAAAGAATATGTCTTTGTATCAATCGTCCAGGAGCACATGGCAGGAATAAGTAGATCATGAATTTTGACCATTGATCCGTTTGATCTCAAACGTGATCTCCATTGGCAGCTCCACTTCCGCACGCAAGATGTATGGAACAATATGTACGCGGAACATTTTCTTGGTCTTTGTAGTTTCGGAGACCAGGCCCTCCACTTTAGGGAGAAGGGGGCTTGAAGCTTTCTCCACCTCCCTCTCTCGGGATGAGGGGATCACACCCCTCCATCCCCTCCTCCCCCTTGCACATTCTGCATCTTTATCCAGGGCTGAATGATCATTCATTTTGTAATCATCATTCAATTATTTCCTAACAAAGGATAATGAACAAAATTTTGGTGTCTTTCCTAATGAGGGATGGCTCCTCACATTAAATGTTACCCTTGGAGACATTCTTACATTGCCACTTTCATCATGGTCCTTGAACCAATCAGGGACTCCCTTTCTCTTTCCTCGCAGAGTATTCTACGCGATGGCTCATATCTCCGCCAGATCTACACCAACTACTATCTATATTAGAATATAAGACCCAACACGACAGAGAGTCCACATTCTCTTCCACCTTCTATAGCCACTGATACATTCGGCAGTCCCCAAGGAAATCGATCCAGCCTCCATTTCTCTTAGGCCTCATTGGTGGACAAAACCATCACTTTCACTGGAAAGTGGCTCATCCTTGCCTTCTTTTCATGAAATGCACTCTACTTGGCCTTCCGAATAGGCCCCATATTCCCAGTTCCCGATTATCTACCATCCTACCATCATTGAATCATCTATTCCATTTATAGCTTTGACCCCACAACCTGATCCCATCTTACTAAGCACATTGGGCTGTAAATTTCTCTAAACTCAATTTCTCAGGAACTCCATCCAAGCAAAACATACTAGTATTCCCTTGTATCGTATGAATATTTCAAAAACCTTACCAAAATCCTCTCCCGGTTCATTGTTATCACTTGACACACTTGCTCACAACACAATGGATCAAGTGAATGCCCAAATAGTGTTGAATACAAAACCATAACATGTTGTCTCATCATACTCCCTTGGCACACACCAATGCATGAGATTTTGTGTACTCTCTTCTTGTCCATCTTCCCAATCTACCCCTTAGTGATGCTAGATTTACAAATACGATCGCTCAAGAAGAATGTTTTTATTGATGTCTGTTGCATCACTTGCGCTTCTTTCTTTCACCTTATCTGGTGTCAGAAATGGGCAGGTCAGGTTCCTCTTTGATGGAGGAAATAGTCTCGCTACTCCTCAGCAAACTTCCAACGACAAGTTTTTACCATATTTCTACTGTCTCATACGAAGCTCCAAGTAGTTGTGTGCAAAACTGAAATAATTTGAGGATGACTCCGCTTACACAATTGATAAAAATCATCTTCCTTTCAACAAACACTTTGGGCTTTTTTTTAAGCTCTTGACTCACCCGTTGCTGGAAGCATCCCCACGTTGCCTTGTCTCCATCTTTTTTTTGTTTCGTTGGGGCCCAGGTTCAACCTACCGATTTGCTTTGTGCTAAGGTAGGGCTTTCTCCTCAGTCCATACGACCTACAATAACAATAAATAATGGTCATGTTAGCGAAAAACGTACTTCGGCAAATTTGTTTGCGACATGCACTAACATGAAGTGAAGAGAAGGAATCACAACGATAGTAGGTGCTCATTTCAACACGGCATGTTACTAATATGTCGGGGACACATTCTCTTGTCTACATCGTGTTGTGGTCTAACTGCATCCACATCAAGATAAGACGTAACAACTGTCGCCGATCACATGCATCGATGAAAGGGTTGACTAAAGCATATCGTGAATCGTTCGGGAGCCCTTATTGGATAAAATAGGATCCCTAATATTTCCTTCCGAGTCCGGTTCGATGCAAAATCCTGAAAAACACAGCCCCAAAATGATGAGAAATTGGCAATGGGCAACTCGGACGTACCGAGGCAATGGACGCGAACATCCATAAACCACACAAAGGACATTACGCACTTGGGGTTGAAGTCAATGAAGTTGACTGTGATATTTTGTGATGTTTCGTTGTATTGTCTAGTGAAAACACAACTTATCATATGTGCGCTTTTCTTCACCATTGCTTGTCGTTCATTGAATACAACTTCGCATTATTAATTATTTTCCAGTGCACTGCACGTTCACTTGGATTGCTTGAATCATTGTGAATTCCTTGTTTGATACTATTCTCCTAGATCCTAGCTAGCAGAATTTATTGTGTTGGCAGGTTTCCTCCACCATTTCTATCAAAAGGTCATGGTCAAGTATCCATGAATGTAACGCTTCCACTATGGGCATTTTTACTTTATGAAGACATGAAAAAACATTGGGGATGAAATAAAGTATAGGGGTATGACGCGAAATCAAGAATGTGGTTGGAAACTTTGGACAATTCCAAACAAGGAAAAACAGAGCTAAAAACTTCGAAAGGTAACTGTACTAATGTGTTGTTCACGAATGACCTTCCATTTAGTAAAAAATCAGTTGATTTGGTTTCTAAGTTCATCCTGTGGTTGAGACACCCACACCTTCATCCATTACCTAAGTAAAGTTCCATGTGGGACTGGGTCCAAACCTCAGGTTTCTCTTGTGCTTTGGTAGCCTCCGCGCCTCAGTTGGTCAAGACAAGAGGGGAAAACAAGTGTCAAAGACTCGGCTCGACACTGTGTATGCGTGTTCTTTGTTCAAAGGTTCGAAATGTGAAGGAAACGGAGCGCGTACACGCGCCGCGTGTACGGACCGCATGTTTTTCCCCGTGTTGGACACTGCTTCCCTCTCATCTGGCGTTGAATGGTTGACCCCGTCTAACCCTGGACAACTACCGCCAACGCCATGGAGTTGGGAGGGGTCATGACCAGTTGCTGGAGCTGAGCTGGCTAGGCCTTGGCGATAGCGCCTCGTGCCAGGTGAAAAGCATTTTCTTCCTTCGTCCCTGGTAGCTGTCGTACCCTTGACATGGCTCAAGTGTGCAGTTAGCGGGAGAGAGGGAGAGAGAACAGGGAGAGAAGAACACGGTCAGAGGAAGAAGCACGATTCTTTCGAGCAAAAGCGGACGAAAAAGCTGACGTTCTTCTAAGCCAATGGTGCGCCGTTGCCAATTTTAGTCGGCCTGTGAGCTCGTAGCGCGCGTTGGGCTTCATCGCCAACTTGTACGGTGGGTGTGGTAGGGACAGGAGCAGGGACAGGGTCTGGGGCAGGGACAGGGACCGGAGCAGGGGCAGGGGCAGGGGCAGGAGCAGGAGCAGGGATAGGGGAAGGGATAGGAGCAGGGATAGGGACAAAGGATAGTAGCGGGAAGGGGAGCAGGGACAAGAGCAAGGACAGGGGCAGGGACAGGGGCAGGGACAGAGACTGCGGCAGGGACAGGGACTGGGGCAGGAGCAGGGATAGGAGCAGGGATAGGGGCAGGGACAGGGACAAACGACAGTAGCGGGGATAGTAGCTCGAAGGGGAGCAGGATAGGAGCAAGGACAG
>SZWC01015093.1:32674-52867 GCA_023375785.1 Penium margaritaceum
CACACACACACACGCACGCACGCGATTAAAATAAGCCTTGGAAGGAGTTGCAAAGTGGAGTCATCAACTGGCCTTGGAAGATAATGTGAAACAAATCTATTCCTGTAGTTATGGCTGAGCAATGCCATCTGAGCAGACTGATGCAAGAGCAAGTAGTACCTGCAAGGCTTCACGTACGAGACCAACGCAACAGTCTCAGTTGAAGCAATTACTGAGAGGGATGGCAGCTGACAATCCCATTGTAGACGTAGGTGTGGTGCTCTGCCAAAGGCCAACAATTCAAAAACCACCCACAAACACTGCAATGTATGTAACTTGCTGCACAAACCTCACATTGAGGTGTTGTTTGGTCCCATGCATGCAAATGATGAGATTTACGTAATGGACCCTCGTACACATGCACTATAATCATGAGCGAGAAGAAAACAAGATGTGCAGAACGAGGCCATTAGCCAGTCAATAGAGAAAAGTCTGCTTGCTACAGAAAACATGACAGAGGCCCCAAAAGGCCTCAGACACATCGCCATAGCAGGAGATGGGTGGTGGACAACGTCAGCCTCAGACGGCCTCCTTCCATCAAGTTCGAAATGTGGGCTCGAGCTGGATCCGCGTCATGGATCTACACGAGTATGGACACGACGAAGTGTTCACAGTCGATTGCACACGAACGTGACTGGGGCGGCACAAATCCTAACACGGCCCCAGGACCTGATGGTTCACATGTCCATGCACGCGCAGACTTGACAAGAGTCTGGCACAGAGATTCCACTGACACATGCACTCCATCCTTAAGAACCCTTTGACATGGGACAAAGCCTGAAAAAACTAATGGCCACTCTGAGCTTTCCATGTGTCCACACCATGGTGTTGATGTCAACCAGCTGTAAAATTTTACCAGTCCAGATGACGGAGATCACCTTCCGCTACACCAAGTCAGGTACCAAACGATGCTCCACAACAATGTCCTTTGTGTGGGCGTGAATGACACCAGAGTCCTCTGCAAAGGCAAGAGGATGAGACAAGCGAGGACAATGTCTATGATGTTGCTGTCACGATGGCTGTTTTTCGTTAGGGAACCCTAAAGAACTCAACCCAAACCAACCCTAGCTGACTACTCTACGGAGATGGCAGAGATGGCAGCAACGCTCCTTGACAAAGAGACGATAACTTGGCAAGGCACGATGCCCTCGTCACATGCGTCTCCGCAAAAAAAAAGCGCCAATGCCAGCTCCTAGCCTCGGCGAGGATCCACCCGGGAATTGATGAAAACCGGCAGCTGTCTCTTGAGGCACAGAGCAGAGTAGGTTGTGCATTGCTCTTGCTGATGCCTGGACCTAGAGGGAGTTGAGGTCTGGTACTGGCTGTGGTGGTAAGGCCGGACGCCCTCCGTGTTGGCCCATACCTGAAACAACACCTCCGAGCAATCGAAGCCTGTCTTGCTCTCGTAGCGGGGTGGTAGAGTCTCAAAGTCCTTTGGCCGCCGCACAGTGGGGAGGTCAACCTTGGGCTCTGGGGAAGGTGCACACAGTATTGAGAGACCACCGTCATGAGGGATGTATGCGTAGGAGGAGCCTGCCTTCCGCCTCGAGGCTTCTCCTTCATATCATTGTCTGGCACACCAGTGACATCGGTGCATCACCGGTGTGCCAGGCTGCAACTGAAGAACCTGTTCCTCAAGCACATACAGCTTGCATGCACATGGGTCTGTGGCTGTCTCCTCCGCACCCTTGGAGTCCTCCTGGTCAGGGGAGTGCTGCTATTTGGTCGAGACACCAGAGGTGGACTGTTGGCCTGGTTGTGTGCCTCCAATGGCTCCACGTGTTGTCTGTTAAGAAATCCTCAAAAGCTGGTCCGGCATTCCTTGAACTGGGCCGTTATGTGCCTGCTGCTGTCACCGAATCTCCACCTGCGTCTAGTAGAGATCGTGGATTACATTTGATCTCGTCATGCTTGACGTGTAGGATCCCGTAGGGTCTGCGGTAACTTTCCCTTGTCTATGCATGGTGCCATGTTTGCCGCTCGGCATGGGCTAAGACGTAGAAGTCGTCGAAACGGAGACGCATTTTTTTAGGAGTGTAGTGGCAAAATTGCTTTGCTAGTGTCACAATTGCTACTACTACTGTGCTTAGCAGTTGTTGCTGATGTTGTGCTGCTACGCTACTGCTTATGCACCATGTTGTCTCTGCTACCATGTGGTTACCACCACATTGCTTGTGTCTACTGCACTACTCTTGGCATTGCTTTGGTACTACTATTTATGTTGTTGTTATGCTAGTGCTTGAGCTAGTGCTGCCACAGTGCCTTCGCGCTACAAGTGCTATTGAAACCCTGCTCTCATGTTGCTATTCCTGGTGTTGTGGCCGTTGCACCAAATCATTCGTCTACTGTTTTTGCCGCATAAGACTCATGAAGGTAGAATGGTGATGTGGCTGCTGCTGACATTACAATGATGTCTCTGCTATCACTGTTTTCTAAGGTGGGTAACCGTGGCGTACTGGGTCCTCCCAGGATTGTAGTTACAGTTATGAATCTCACTTCTGCTGCCGCTGTTGTGTCTTTCTTGCGTGGTTCATTGAGGAATATCTCTCTTCTTTGAGACCATGAGAAACTTCTTTGAAGCTTCCTTGCTCTGCTGTCGCTGACCTGGTAACACTACCTAGTGAGTAGACGTACAGCATGCAAGGGAAGTGCACGTACGGCAAGGGTTTGGCTATGATAGATGCGCACAGTCTCATAAGCGTAAAAAGCTTTAAAGATTGGAGAGAAATGGCAAGTAACAAGCTCACAACATAACTTGCTATTGCGCCGCATGACCGGTGACGTACGCAATAGGTTAGTTTACCCTAAACAACGCACTTTTTTTACCCATGGATGCAGAGACTTGAATCGGACGTAATGAACACACACATGCATATGTCTAGCATTGACCAGTGGTCACACATCATAAATCCTAGAGGTTGCACGAAAGGGCCAGATTGCTCCAGCAAGTCTCCCGTACGTTGTGGCAGCTATCTCCCATCTGCAGATGGGTGCGCTACCACCTGATGGCGCTCCGGCACCAGCGTGTCCACATCAGATTTGTGCATGAGCATGGACACGGGTGAGTCATCATAGTCAGCTCTATGCACAGTCCTGAACAAGTCACAGCACAACAGCTACACTGATGAAATTGTGTTTGAGAAGTGAAAACCCTTGAGGAATATAAAGAACTCTGGCCTTTTCCTTACCATTGGTTTCTGCATCCAGTTGGTTGAGATGATGGCCTATAATTTTTAGTTCATCTGAATGAAAAATTCTATTGTGTTCAGACAGATACATGTTTTCATGAACATTGATGAACATTTTTGTCGTGGGTGAGTAATCGATGAACCATTTTCTATAGAAAGTGTTCTGGGTTTGTTGATGTTTTTGTGAGTTCATAATGCTGAATTTTCATAGGCACATGAAGAAGTCAGGGTACAAAAAAAAAAGTCCACTTCCCAAGCTATAACAACGGGTGCTGTTTGCGTGTTATTGCTTTGTTTTGAAATCATGAAGAGGAGAACCATTACCGGAGTAAAGTTCCTTGAAAATCTGAAGCCTTATAAAGAGGAAGGTGTGCGGCGTATTCATACATAGATTTTTTTTTACTGTTACACTCCGACCACTTCTGATCCTGCCTCCAACCCTTGTAGGTTAATGTATAGTGTTATACACGAAGAGATTCAGTTCATGTTCTTTGTCTATGGTCCAGACTTGAATAAATTTTTACAAAACCATCACATTTTGTGGAGAGCTCATTCATGTTGGATAGTTTTCTCAACCACTCCTAGTTTTGAGACTTCAATTGTAAACCGCCCCCATTTCAACTATCATTTTTCATCCACCTAAATTTTTAATTTATTCCTCTATCAACATCATTTCTTCAATCATTTCAAATTGCACCTTCTGACCTACTTCACCAAGTTGAAGCCTTGAACCCCCATATGACAATTGAATGGTCATAATCACAGGTACTTGGAAATGATGGTAGCATTTGGTTGAGGACTCCTGTTTTCAAAATGATTGACGTTCCAGAGAAGACCTTAATCCACAACTTCAGGCGTTGGTCGTCAATCGTCCGGAGCCCAATCGATGACCACCGCATTGGAATGTTTCCTCCAAGGTGAAGATGTTCTCCTAAGCTCATAGAACCATGGAATGAGGAGAGAGAACAACATGGGGAGATTCTCACGTGAGACACTCCATGGCTCAAAGCTTGTGTCACTTAGTGCAAATTGATGTTTAAGACAAGTGAGCACTAGGAGGGAAAGAGAAGGAAAAGGTCAGTGAGCGGGACTCTCGAACATGTGTGACACACGCGAGATCATGTCGCCACCCGGGGGTTGAGCACAACCTCCCAGTGTATACCGAGGACAGCTACTCACCGTCGCAAAGAGTTAATTTGGCTAGGTGGCCTCCTAAGGATCAGCACCCGGCTAGCCGAATGTGAATCTCTCAGAAACACACACAAAAACTTGGAGATAGCCCAAGCATCCCAACAACTAAATGAGCTAGAGCTCCCCATGAGCAAAATCAAATGTGAGAAATCATGCGAGCACGAAGTATGTGGCCACGGGCCACAGATTGAGACTGTACTACTAATGGGAAAATGCATGAGCTTCACCAACGGTGGCTCCTATCTTGTGGGTTAAAGCTCGATCGCAGTGACAGCACTCAATATCATATACAAGTGCGAGAAAAGAGCATGTGGAGTAAGACAAGAGGGCAATACAGGTATGATGGGCCGTCAACTGAACCATAAACACTTACACTCTCCAATGACTCGTAGTCCCAATATCCACATGCCACAACAAGCTAGTTTATGAGCATAGACATCGGAGAACAGAGATCACCCAGGGTCATGGAGGTAGGCAAGACCAACAGCATGAATCATACTTAAATACATTTGTGCTGAGTACCTTTGTGAGAAAATCAGCTTGCTGTGAGCATAAGTCCACACACACAACCCAAACAATGCCAGCCGCAGTGCACTCAGAAACAAAATGGTTCTCGACATTGATGTGATTTATGCGTGAATTAGGCATGCCATCATTCTTAGCACTGGTCTTGGTTCTCTCATTGTCACATCGCAAAGTCATGCAACGAATCTAAACGTGCAGCTGCCGTAGCAAGCGACATAGTCGGACGAACTCACATGTACCTTTACCGAGTGTCACATAGATAGCTTCACTTGAGCTCCTTACTATACACAACCTCATTTACGAATATTCTGCAAGAGGGCCGTGCCCCCAAACAAGGAAATATAACTTGTTCGACTGCGGGCATCTGAATCATGAGCCTTGTCATTGTTAGTGAAACCTTCAACAATGACTGAGGACTATGCCGTGAAGTATAGCTCTGTTCGGAGAGTAGACAAGGGATACTGTACCACACACAATGCAGCCTGAATATGCTGCTCTTTGGGTCAGTGAGAGAAATGAGACAAAAAGTACATTGCAAAAGCTACATTTGTATGAGTGGCGGTGGCCAAGTACAATAGCTAGCCGATTACTCGAAGGTAGTCGGTTAAACTTACTGTCATTTCAAGTTTGGAGACATCTAAGGAATTCAGTAGACTCAGACCTCTTGGAGAGATGGCGTAGAAGCCAAGGGGAATATAGAGAGTAAGGGGAAAAAACGCTCCCTCAGGCTACGCACATGTGCAACCTGATTAACATGTAGTTTCTACTTAGAGCGATCACACTCGAGTTCCATGCCCAAAAAGAATCCTGTAGATCCAAGATCCTTCATCTTGTATGCTGACTGCAAGAGACTCTTGACTGAATAGACAACAACATGGGAGAGAGGGTGCATTGAGAAACAATGTACGGTCAACTGTGCTGCTACAAAAGCCAACTTTCTTGAGGGTGGATGTAATCTCCTAGTTCCAACATCAAGTGCTTAAGGCCTTACATAGTTGGCATACCTTGTTGGTAGCATTCGCTAAGCCAAGAGGCCGGATTAAGTCAATCTCTTTATCCAGTCTTTAATTCATAAAGACATTGTTCAGATCCATTTTCTCAAGCTCCCAAATCATGTTGGGAAACAAGAGTAAGGAGAGCTCAAGAAGTGGTGTAAGGTCCCACTGGGACAAAAGTTTAATCAAATTCAATGCAACGGATTTGAGAGAACTCCTTGGCGGTGAGACACGCGTTGTATCACTCCACTAAGCTATCAGGGTTTAGCTTCATGCAATAGACCTACTTGGCCAAGATTTCCTGTCTAATAGGTGGGAGATGAACAAGCTCGTATACTCCATGCTAATTGAAGGCATTCAGTTCATCCTGCTTGGTTGTTTTCCACAAAGAGGAGTCAGTAGCTTTGTGAGCCTCGTGAGATATCATGGGCTCTAGAAGTAGTGGCAAGAGACCACCAGCAGCAAAGCAATAAGCCACATACCCAGAGACAGACATGCCAAGGGCTGGATCAAATTCATGCTCCACAAGAGCATAACCAAGGGCAGAATTAAGGTGCATGACGGACACAGAGGTAGAAACATCATCAGATGTCGTAAGCCCAAGAGCACAAAGCCTGGGATCACCAGACAAGGTTGTGTGATCAGGTGTGGTAGGGCTATGAGACACAGGGGACGTGTGGCTTTCAGTAGGCAGAGCACACAGATGACCAACTCAGATGTAGGGAGACATAGGGAGCGTCAAAGGGCAACAAGCAAGACAGGTGAGGACGGAGAATCTTATGGCACAGGCAGTGCCGGAGAGGATGAGGGTACATGATGTGATGGGCAAGAAGGAGTGGATGCCAGAGGAAACAGAGAAGAGATAGAGGATGCAGAGAGTGCAGGAGAAGATGAGACATGGAAAGGAGTCAATGGAGAGGCCAAAACATAGGGAGATAGAGGAGAGGCAGTGGGAGAGACTGAGTGAGATCACTTGGAGTACATGGAAGGAGAGGATTGACTCAATGAGGGGTTGGTCAATGAGACCTGAGCCGAGTGTGCAACACAGGGTATCGGCATAGAATCTTCCCAAGCCGGGAAATTGGGTCAAGAAAGGTGGGAGACACAAGATGGGACAAATCACATTTAAAGACACCTTAGGAATTTGGAGCATCACCAGCCTCAATGATGCGGTGCTGGGTGATGTTCCAGAAGCACCCTGCTTTAGAGAGTACCGGGATACCAAGGAAGATATGAAGACAACCTCAAGGTGCATGCTTCCCCTCACGATGGTCATTGGACAGCCGCACGGCCGCAACAGAGCCCCACACATGGGCGAGACACAATGCCACACGACAACCAGTCCAAAGCTAAAAGCAGGGTGACAGAGCAAGGGAGGGGGTCATGAGAAACACGGTTCCGGATCCAAGCCACGTTTGACATTGTCTCAACACAAAGAGAGTGGTCTATCCAGAGGCAGACGGAAGGGAGCACACCCCATCAGCAAGAGTGCGGTTCAAGAGTTCAGAGACACCATTGTGCTAGGGTGTGTAGGGAGCGGAAGAATCCACAAGCACACCTTCAGACTCGAGAAAACGTGAGGTGGGACCAGCGAATTCACAACCACAGAGAAAGACACGGAGTTGACAACCACAGGCCAGTTCTTCCTGTGGAAACCAAGGTTCAAGAATTTTCGTGACATCAATTTCTGGGCAAAGAGATAACACCCAGTGGTTGCAAGAGAAGTCATCGGTCAGGCACAAGACACATTGTTCCAACCCTTAAAAAAGTCATGAGATAGAGGCCCCATGAGATCATCATGCACGAGATCAAGGGGATGGGAAGTGAAAGAGTTGTAGTGCTGAAGGGAGACCGATGCATGTTACCATGAGAACTGTCAAGGTAATATGTGGAACATCGAGACCGGTCGCAGGTGGCACACAAAGCATTTAACCAATAGCATAATTGTGAGTATGATAGAGGCAGAGATGCAAGAGCTGAGAGTGCTCAGGAGACAGAGAGGGTGCAATGTTGACAAGAGCAGAGGTAAAGAAAGTAGAGGGAAGGAATGAAAAGAGCATGAAAGTGACGATCACACCGAAGTCCATGGAGTACAACGGTGCTAGAATAGCGGATGGACACAGTGCCACTGCCATGGATGGATGCAAAGTCCATGCCTTGGTCCTCCAGAATGGTCATAGACAGCAAGTTGACCTCCAAATTGGGCACAAACAGAGCGTTAGACAGGAAGAGGTAACCGCCTAGCCTCGTGAATTGAACCATACAAATAACCTAGATGAGAATTAGTTACCCGGAGCTTGTGTGTACATACAAAACATAGCCCACAGGACCAAGGGAGACAAAGGCATAATGACACTGGATAATTTGGTGAGTAGTCCCCGAATCAATAATCTAAAAACCACCAAAGAAACGAGTGGAGGGGAGAAGAAGGCAGAGTACCCGAGTGGAGAGCACAAGTAGAGGAGTTTTGAAGATGATGAGAAAGTGTAGGAGATTTCTACTCTCCAATCCAGAGACAGTCATCAGGCACACATCCTTGCACTCCCCCAGACGACGTGCCATAAGGGCTTCATCCGACTCGTACACAAGGAAATGAGACATTCCCATCAAATCCTCACCTCCCTGAAGACAAAGGCAGAGAATTTTGGTGAGGCGGCCTTTGAGAACATGATTCTTGGCACGAAGAGTGTCAGAGGAGTGCTTACAACTGCAATGGGAGTCAGGAAGAGGTGAACCAGCCCAAGACCAGGCATGTGGTGTGCAGAAAGACAAGGGTGGAATGTAGTGAGATGATCCCGTCAGAGGAGGTACCAAGAGAGATCAAGAGGGAGATGGTACGATGGGCTGCTATAATGAGTTGTGGTCCATAGAGGATACAACTACAAACAAGGGGAAGGGGGATGGCAATGCCACAATGGTGTTGGCTACTGAAGAAGATGTATCACCTGTACGAGCCCAATATCCCCACATGGCAGAGGTGAGGTGGACATCGTTACGAGGTGCAAGCCACTTGGGAGCAGAGTGCCTTGAGCCCCCAGTGTTCCAGAAGATGACTATTGGAGGCTTTTGGTACCACTGGTGCCCTCGCCTCCCTGTCCACAGCCCTTGCGGAATCCATGACTTTGACCACCAATGAAATGACCAACACTCCCTGTGGGATGTGTAGTTGGAAAAGAAGTGGTGGACATTGTTGAGGTAGAGGAGGACGTTGCCGTGGAGGATGAAGAGAAGGTGGTGACTGTTGCTACAACCGTAAGATGAATGTTTTTGTTTGAACATTTTATCCTCCAGTCATTAAGAGTGTACCAAACCTAGGTGGGAAGTTGTGTGGAACAGGCTTGGATGTAAGACATTCAAGCTCATTGCGAGGCACATGCAGAAAAAGCTCGGTGAGCTCGGGAGTCAGATTGCCCAGGCACAAATGGATCAAGACCGCACAGAAGGTGCACGCTACATGCCCAGAGTTGAACTACATCACCATGACAATCACCATGACAAACCACTACCCTCTTTTGCAAGAAGACGAGCTTTTCAACCAAGTTTAAGGGGTCCAATCTTTTACCTAAGTTGGCCTACGTAGTGGTTATTATCAGATCAGCATACATGATAAGGACGTTGAGAAGACAACGATCTGTAACAGATAAGGGCACTTCCAGCTCACGGTCATGCCGTTTGGATTTATGAATTACCACGCAACATTCATGATAATGATGAACACTATTAGTTGCCTATACCTCAGTCATTCTTTTCTTGTGTATTTCGACAATATCCCAATGTATAGGTGCACCCTGGAGGAGCACAATGGAGATGTTTGGAAACTTCTTGAGATTTTACAAAGGGAGAAATTCTATGGAAAACATCCCAAATACAACTTTGGCCGTTGTTCGATCAAGGTTTTGGGCCACGTCATTGGTGGTTGGACGAATCACCATGGACCCGAAAAAGGTTGAGGTGGCCACTCATTGGTCAACGCGGACCAATGTTCAGGACATTTAGGGTATGTTTTGGTGGGGTCGCATGGGTGGTCGATCGAGGCCATCCATGCAATCCCGTGAGATGTCCGGTCCTTCATGATTATGCAGACATTTTCTTGGGATGGGGAAGTCCACGTGGAGATAGATCGCGCTAATCCGCTGGCGCGTCGCGGCCCCACCTACAGCGATTCAACACGTTCGGTCCTTGAACGACAATCGCTAAGTAAGCATCATTCTACAAGTGCGTGTTGACCGGACTTTAACTCTCGACGTCACATGGATGGCCTCAATCAAGCGCCCACACCACCCCATCCAAACATACCCTCAAGTGTTTTTAGACTTCGACATTAACTTCTGTTGATTTGTAAAGGATTGCGCCTGGGTTTCAGTGCATATCCCGCATCTCACTTGTAAGAGGACAGAGTGGAATTTGGAGGACAGAAAAAGAGAAGCATTGAACTCTTTGAGAAAAGCTCTGACCTTGGTGTCAGACTAACGATTGGAAGATCCAACGACTACATTATGGCCACTGATGCGTCCGATAGAACAATTGCAGCTGGTCTCCTCCAAGTCAACGGCAGTTGGGGAACAACAAGTTACTTACATGTTGCAAAAACTATGCACGAAATCACCTATGCCTGAAAAAGAGATGCTCACACTCATGCATGCATTCAAATGTACTGGTCCTGATTCGAATGCTGGCAAAGTATCGTCTATAGTGACCAACACGCATTTAAAAATTCCAGGAATCAGCCGAATTTGAGTCGTGGAAAAACTCCATGGATGGAGTTCCTTGAGTTTAACTTAGACTATGACATCGAGTACCGACTTGGAAAAACAAATGAAGTGGAAGCTCTGAATTGACAACCAGATCTGACAGCTAAGATCAGCACGCTTGGTGTCTAACAAGACCTGTAACTCACAACGTTGTTCATGAAGGGTTACGAGGAGACCGGTGAAACAACAAAGTTCTGGTTTGACGATCTCTACTGGCGATGAAGATTAACTTGTCAAGTCGTCATGGCACCCAACAAAGAACTTTGGTGGATGCTACCTGAAGAATGCCACAACATCGGTCCAGGTGGACACTTCGATGAGGTCAAGTCGCTCAAGAAGGTGGTGAAGTACTATTGGTGGGATAAAATGCAGACCGACATGGTAGCCTTATGCAAATCGTTCGACAACTATCAGAGGCAAAAGTCTCATTGCATGAGGCCACAAGGACTACTCCAATCTCTACCCATTCCGACGGAGCCATGGATTGACATCAGCATGGATTATGTGACAGGTATGCCCTCCAACCTCAAGGGCTACTTTGCCATCCTTGTGTTGGTGGACAGATCTGAAAAAGTGTCACACTTCATCCCGACGAAGACCACTGTCATCTCAAAAGTGACAGCACGGGTGTTTCCAAATCAGATCGTGTGACTGTACGACATGCCACGTACCATCATTAGTGATAGGGAGGACGGCTTCACTAGCCGTTCCCGGCACAAATTTATGACTCATTCAGGCAGTCGGATCATGCCATTAACGTCGTTCTGTCATCAAACTGATGGACAAACCGGATAGACCAATGAACGGTCAGACAAAATTCTTGGCCCTCCATGCGAGACCCACAACACCAATTGGGCACCCAAACTGCCAAGCGCCGAACTTGCATGCAAGTCCACCACTTTCACTGGAATTTGAAGTGATGTTCTGCATATTCCCCCCCATACCTGTAGGAATGCAAAGCAAATACAACATTCCTGCGGTCGATATCATCCGACGGGATTTCTCCACCGTTTGGGAAGAAGTACGACAGACCCTTGAGAAAAGACAAGCGGCTATAAAGTGAGCAGCAAAGCGAAATTGTAGCAATGATGTGTTCAATGCTGGCAATAGAGTCCTACTTAGCTCGGAAAACAACAAAATCCAAAGAAAAGACTTAGCAAAGCTGAAACCATGATGGTTGGGACCATTTGAGATCCAACAAATGTAAATCCCTATCTTCACCTGGCCTCACTTGTCTGATAATGTGCCGATCCACCCTGTCTTCTACATCAGTAAGCTCAAGCACTACCGGGACCACAACAAGAACTTCCTCGGCAAAGACGTTGCACTCTCGCCTCCTCTTCATATGGACGCAGATACGGAGTACATCATTGAAGACATCCTTGGACATCAACGTCATAGAATAATAACACAGTTTTTGGTCATGTAGCACTACTACAATGCCGAGCACAAAGGCTGGGAACCTTTGAGACATTGATCACCTAATCAATGGCTATTACCGGTCTCACTGGTCTATGTCTTCTTACGCATCGGGACGTCTCGACTAAAAGAAGGTGAAGTGTTACGTCCCTTACGTACACGGGTCCCTAAACCTTGCAAATGGGGATTTCATTGTCTTTGTATTCATGGCCCACCACGCGACATCAGGATTTTTAAGCCATCCGTCTGAGTGCATTTTGGCCAACTGCATTGACCTCCACTGTTCTGTTCCGGAAGTTTCTGACAACTTTGACCACCTTCCAGAAATGTTAACAGAAGTATTGCGAACTATATCGAGGTGACGATATTGTTTCGTCAACTTCTTGACGGTGCTAGAATTATGTAACAAAGTACCTTAATGTTCTTGAAGCCCCATGACTTCTCGGCACAGCTTCTCAAATCAGCCAATCATAGTGCGACCTCGCACGCATCGCTCGACTTGAGCGTCGAGGACCCGACAAATGCCCCATTCTCATTCTCGACATTGTTTACATGTGCTCAACTCACTTAATGCAAATTATCCATTTGTCCAAAACACCAAATTGTCTTTTGACCCACACCCCATCCTTGTGAACCACCTGCGTTCCGCTTGGCATAAAACTTGGTATCAGAGTGCAACAATGCTGGAGGGGCAACCGAAACATTAACCACCTGGTGTCAACCTCGTATGATTCCTCAGCATGTCTCCATCATTTAGAAGATTGCATTCTTCACAACGACAACAGTGAACGGAGTGATCGTACCTGGTGAGAAGCAGCAGTCTTTGGTGAGTACTACGACCATGGCGGATCAACAGCATGTGGACAACGACGCTCTCCAGGAAAACTAGGCAGTAGTGAACTTTTGTGGTGAATGGTACAGCACTCGCGAATCCGATGACAGACCCCTCAGGCTCGGCAAGCCCTTCGCCCCGCCATAGCCCGTTGGGTCAACATCTGGCACGATGGTAGGCACTAGCCAAGAAGCACAAATCAACAAATACCTGTACTAGAGATTATCGAGACTTGAGAGCCTCAACACCCATCTACTCTAGCAACTCAACATGACAATGGAGGAGGTTCGAGTCTCTCGTTCGTGTAAAGTAGTGCTCACCGAGAGAACTTTGCTACTCTCGAGTGAACCCTAGATTTGAGTTGCACTTCCCAAGCCGTTCGATCCCACAAATACCAAGGGAGCAACAGCCAGGATGTGGCTGACGAGTTTGGAGTGTACTTGACTACTGCTACGGTCAACAACGAAGAAAAGAGAATTGACCTTGCGGCCTTGCTTTTGCATGGCATGGCTTGGAGTTGGTGGTCTCATCTAAAGGCCATCCAACAATAGTAGGAAACCGGTGGAGCTTGATTAACGGCTCATGCGACCGCTCACACATCATCGACCGCTCTCAAATCTTCAACAGTAGGTGTGCTACCTCTCGAGCAGATAAATCCGATGAGGCAAGACTCCTGCCACCAGAAACATGTAGCAAATTTACGCACACAACACTCGCTCGCTTTAGAAAGCTGAACAGGAAGTCTAGTAAATGGTACAGAATCCAACGTATGCATCAGTAGTCTAATGTGACACAGCACACTCGGCGTTTTTACAAAATCATCACCGATAGTAAGCTTGCCCGCAAGGAACTGTCTTTCTACTACAACAATAGCCTCAAGTAAGATATTTGGTAAGCAATCACTATATTTGGCATCCAAGACGATCTTCCACAAATGATCACAGCAGCCGACCGCATAAATAGCGCCAATTACAGTGCTCATATGTAAGAACTTAATGGCTAGCGACTCGAAGGCCACAATCCTTATTGTGGCATAGGGAAATCACAGTCGGCAGAAACCTCATCTCCTCTTGAGATTGACACCGTCCATCAACACAATCAACGGCTCCGCTGGACTTGTGGGAAGCTGGATCATATTTCGCGTGAATTTCAAAAGTGAAAACAAGCCAAAAGGTGGAATAGTCTGAGAAATAGAATTCGGATTCCAGAAACGGCAAAGGACAGGAGTAGTCGGTGAATCTCGTATCTGGTTGGAAAAATCTGTGCCGACCGACCGCCCATCGGAGCGATTCACATTGCCACAGATGAGGGTTTCTGAGATCACAAAGTTGGATGAGGGGTATGAGGACAACCAACCAGCGACAGTGCTACGAGTGCAACCGATGGGGTGCAAAAATCAGAAATCGGTGCCGGCACTACTAGATGGAGGAGCTTCTCACAGTTTCCTCAGCAACGACATGGTTGAAAAGCTGAATTTGTAAGTTGAACAAGGGGTGTTTGAAGGAACAACCGTCGACGGATGAATGTAGATCGGCTTTGCAAACCAATCCAACTGCTAATCAGATATCTGCATGATATAACGGTTTATAGGACTTGTCCAATGAGCAATTAACAAATCATCTTGGGCAAGATTTCTTGTGCTAGCACAATGTGTAGGTTGATTGGAGCAGCAGATTAGTCTAGGTCAATATTCATGGTAGAAAAGACACCTACCTGTGGTCAAGCAACCCACGATGTAGCAACAGAGGTGGAAGTAGTAGAGGAAGATACGACAGCCACAAAACGCCAGCCGAGGTATCTGGGCATGGCCAAGAAATATCCGAAGCATGGAGCCCAAATGTTGCTATTCCATGTAGAAGCAGGGGAAACGGAAGGAATAGTTGGAGTCGATGCGACATCAACGTCCGCGACACCTGAGAAGTTTGTAGCATTTGCAAAGGAGTTTTCCGAGCTTATCGAGGAGTTCAAAGGGATTTTTTCCAAAGAGCTTTCTCGAGAGCTACCACTGCAAAAAAACCACCATCAGATGAACCTGAAGCTGTGCAGCAAACCGACAGTTTAGGGGATCTATCGGATGAGCGATCATGAGTTGACCTTGGCACCAACCTTACGATTGTCAGTTCCAAAGGTGGAGTACATCATGGCCACCATCACGTCTGATTGTGCCTTGAGCTGTTCTCCTCCAAGACAATGGCGGTGGAGAACAACTTTGCATACATGTTGCAAAACCTTCACAGGCCGGAACTCAACTACGCGGTGCACGAGAATAAGATGCTCGGAATCCTACATGCATTCAAGACGTGGTGTTGCTACCTTGAATGCCGGTGATGCATCATCCACACTGACCATCACGCACTGAGATATTTCAAGACTCCGCCAAATCTAAGCCGTCAAGAAAACTTGATGGATGGAGTTCTTCGAACCCAAGTTTGACAACGACATCGAGTATCGGCCTGGAAAAACAAATCTGACGGATACTCTCAGTCGAGGACCAGATTCAACTGCCGAGATTAGCACGTTGCTCGTTGAATAAGGCCCATACCTCATGAGACTATTCATGAAAGGTTAGGAGGATTTTGACGAGTACGATAAAACCATGCTGTGGATTGTCGAACCCTGTTAGCGACGGTGATTCACTCCCTAGTTCATCATTCCTCCAAATGAGGCAGTGCGACAAAGGCTATTGGAGGAATGCAACAACACCTAAACAGGCGGACATATTGTCGAGGACAAGACGCTTGAGAAACTGGCGATGTACCACTAGTGGTACAAGATTCAGACCGAAGTGGCGGCCTTCCACAAATTGTGCGACGCCTGTCAAAGAAAAAAAATCTCCTCTCACGCGGCCACTTGGTCTACTTCAACCCGTACCCGTTCCGACATAAACGTGGGCCCACATTTGCAAGGATTTTGTGATGGGTCTGCCCGCCATTCCCAAGGGGTATGACACCATCCTCTTCATGGTGGAGAGATTTTCTAAAATGCTACGACTCATTCCCATCACCACCACTGTCACTACAAAAGGAACAGCGTGGTTGTTTCTAATTCAGATAGTACGGCTGCACAGATTGCCACGTAAATTCATCAGTGACAGATAAAGTCGCTTCACCATTTTTTTTACACGAATTGATCACGCATTTCGATAGTCAGATCTAGCTATCAAGGGAGTTTCACATCAGACAAATGGAAAAATCGAGCAAGTCAATCAAATGCTCGAACAACTCCTCCAGAATTTATCTGAACCACACAACACAGATTGGGCACCAAACTATCAACCGGCGAACTCGCGTATAACTCATCCACTTCCACTACAGTTGGTAAAATACCTTCCAAAGTGGTGTACGAAAAATTTCCCGCCACTCCGGCTGAGTTACAGTGTCAGAGTAACATCCCCGTGGTCGACATCCCCCGCCGAGACATTGCAAGCATCTTGGAAGAAACATGGCAGACCCTTATGGAGACGCTAGCAACAATGAAGCGGGAGCCGAATGGCATCGCAACGATGAGGTCTTCAGAAACGGTGATCCAGTCCTCCAAAGCTCTACAAACATCAGACTTGAAGGACCGGATTTTGCAAAGCTCAAACCCTGATGGTTGGAACCGTTTGAGATAAAGCAAATGCAAACCCCAGTCGTCGCTTGATTTTGCCTACCTGACAACATGGCGATCCATCCTGTTGTACACATCACCAAGCTCAAGCACTATGGAGACCTGAGTACGATGTTCCTTCGTAGAGACGTCTCAATTCCACCAGAGATTCAAATTCATGGGGATATGGAGTACGTGATTGAAGACATCCTCGGACATTGACGCCACGGAGTATCTGGTCAAGTGGCACGGCTATGACACCACGCACAAGAGCTGGGAGCCCTATGACAACCTCTAGGACGTCGATCATCTGATCAAAGGCGACTTTCGCTGTCACCAGCCTACGTCTGCTAAAGCGACGGGATGTCTTGGCCAAAAGGGCGGAAGCTTTACGTCCATGACGTACACGAGCCTGTAAACCTTGCAAGTGGGCATTCATGTATTTACATTCATGGCCCACGAGGTGATGACTTCACGCATTCTACGCCATCTAGCCGAGGGCATTTAGGCGAACTGTCACAACCTCCAATGTTCCGTTCTCAAAGTTTGTGACAACTCCGACCACCTTCCAAAAAGGTCGACCGAAGACTACGAACTATATCCACGTTTCGAACTTGTTCGTTCAACTTCTTGTCAGCGCTAGACTTTTATAAAGAAGTGCCTCGATATTCTCGAAGCCCCTCGAATTCTGGGCGGAGCTTCTCGATCGAGCCAATCATGGCGCGGCCTCCTATGTATGGCTCGGCTTGACCGCCGATGACCCAAGATAAGCCTCATTCTCATGCTCGACATTGTATTTGTTGGACTCAATCCACACTTGTCATTGAAGTACACTTGCTACTTAGTACAAACTATCCATTTGACCCAAACACAAGATCGTCTTTCGTTCCGCACCTAATCCTTGTGAACCACCTATGTTTGCTAAGCGTAACACTTTGGTCACTTGGCCCAACCTTAGGTTTTTCGTTCTCGAAGGTTTTGACCATTTTTTAATAGGTTGACAAAATTGTCGCGAAACATATGGATGTTTCAATATTGCTTGGTCAACTCCTTGATGGCGCAGGACTTTTATGAAACCACCCCTAAATATTCTTGAAGCCCCTTTACTTCTTAGTAGAGCTTCTCGAAGTGACCACACCCGGCGTGACCTCGCACACCTTGCTCAGTCGAACGGTGAGGAGGCAACATATGCCTCAGCGTGATTCTTGTCATTGCATGTATACGTTTGACTTATTTGACACTTGTAATTGAAGTACAAGAAAAATAATCGTATTGAAAAATTCCTTCATTTTTCAAATGCTCTGCACCTCATCCTTGTGAACCACCCACGTTCTGATCGGTGTAGTAGGTAACTCCCATGCCGTGGGGCATATCTCTTATGCAATTTCTAACAGCTAGTCTCCTGTACTGGTGTGAGATATGAGCATGTGGATCAAGAATAGAGGGAATTACAGGTATGATGGGCTGTGAAGTGATGCATAAACACAAACATAAGGCCCGATGATTCCGAGGCTTGGGACGAGAGCATCTTTTTTCCAACGAAGCCCCTTGGAGATTTACTTTGTATTTGATAAACCATTTCCAAAATATATAAATTGAAGAATGGAGGAAATTTTAAATTGAAAACCAAAATTATGGGTGATGCATTATTTGTTCTGAAGATTCGGGCGACTGGAAATTAATCAAAAGTAGGGGTGCATTGAATATGTGCGGCCAAAACTAGGTGCTTCTTCGGAAGCTCCTGCGTTCATGTTTGTTGTTTGGTCTCCCCCTGCTAGTCTTCTGTTTCAACTTCTCGAATTTCGGTGACCGTTTGGTGGTTCTTCTACAAATCTGAACCCTCGAAACACTCTCATCCTACATCATTCGTCGCTCGCAGACAAGTTTCGAAGGAGAATTGCGTAGAGGAAAATGAGATAGGCTGTCGGCGGCGCTGACTCGGATCGTGCGCCGCTCACAAACACGCCGACATCTCAGGACAGTCCGCCGCCAGCGGACATAATTTTCGATGCATCCACTGTCCCGCCAATTCGGCATATTTCGCAAATGGAAGCTGAGTCCGCTTTGATGTGAATACCACAGCGGACTCCACCATCCATCGTCTACCATCGCGCCGCTCTGGTTTGTGTCCCAGCGAGTCATCGGCGAGGCGCCAAACCGACAGCCTGATAAGCACTGATCAGCGAGCCGCCGCCGCCCCGACAATCTCGCCGGCATCCTCCGGAGGGCTGCAGTTCTGAAGGAGAGGGAGAGGGGATGGGAGCGGTAGAAAAGTGAGGGATGATAATAGAGATGACGTTTACGAGGTGAGGATGGACAAGAAAATCGGAAAAGACACAGCGCGGAGCTGGCGGCAGGCGATCGGCTAGCCGCGCCGGACACTCACAGCTGCACTTCGCGCATCGAGAGCAAGGTGTGCCGCGTCGATTGAAGCGTGCAGGAAATCGTTCTCCATCTCCTGTGGCGGGTCGCAGGATGTGTTTTCAGCAGCATGCTCGCCCCAGGCCGCATCCTTCAGTGAACAGGAGACAAAAAAAAAAAAATTCCACGGGAAATCTCTCCTCGGAGAAGTCCACCATGGGCAACCGGTGTGCTTCGAGTCTCACAGTGGAATTGCCACCGACCTTGCCGACCCCGGGATCCTCCATCCGTAACCGTTTTTTTGGCGAGGACAGACACCTGAAGGATAGATCTAAGTGCAACTGCCGGACGATCAGTCCACAGTAGCATGCTGCTACAACAGCGCTGAACGGCTCGGTACCGCACCGTCGCGCCGCCTTTTTGGATGAACGCCTCGCCACCACCCACTTCCTACGCATACAAAGAGCTGTGGCTTCTGCATCAACGTTACCAGCAGCTTCCCCAGCCACCACCACCGACGAGACTCCTGCTTGTTAGGCAGCAGCGGCAGAATCGAAACAACTTAGCGCTTCACAGTCGTCAGCGGCGATTCGTCACTCTCGTGGGAAAGGAGTGGACTTGGGAACGCCACCCCTGCCCTGTCGGTCCGCCATCACCTTCCGAAGGCGTCTCACCGTCATGGCGCGGCGAGTCGCCGTGGTGCCGTTGCTGCTGCTTCTGCTTGCGGCGGTTGCAGCTGCAGCCGACGCCACCCTCACCCACGGTGAGAGTCGTGGCCTGTGGTTTTGATCTGCTCCGCGGCACAACTGCCGCCACGCCACCGTTCTTGTAGGCGCCTCGCTTGTCCGATTGCGGCACCTGACGCCTCCACTCTGACGCGTCCACTCCTCCACAGAGCGCAAGTCACTCACTCGTGCACGACGAGTGAGTGAGTGAGTGGCTTCAGCTCATTGGTCTGCCGTTGGTCTGCACGAATCGTGCAGACCGACGGCAGACCACTGGCAGACCAATGAGCTGAAGCTGCGCAAAAGCAACTCACTCTTTCATCCCCACCCCCTCCCCTACCCTTTTCCTGGAGAGTTTTGAGTTTGTTTCCCGGAATGGCAGGTTGACAAATGGGGGCCCAATGATGCGTCTTAGACGATGACACATTGACAAGTGGGAATGGGAACCCCATGTGTCTTCGAATAAGGGGGGACCTCGTCTCCCCACCACAGATCGTGCGAGCAGAAGGGAAACGGACCAGCCAGGCTGATAGTTTCTCTCCTCTCTCTCTCTCTCTCTCTCTCTCTCTCTCTCTCTCT
>SZWC01015093.1:52948-71375 GCA_023375785.1 Penium margaritaceum
TCTCTTCTCTCTCTCTCTCTCTCTCTCTCTCTCTCATCCGCGCGCGGATTCTCGTGTAACACTTCTTCTATAAAACTCCTCTGTCTTCCTCTTCTCTCGTTTTCAGCATCAGAGCAATCAAGCAGCATTGCAGTGGAAGAATCAACCGCAAGCTCCGAGCCTTACCTAACGCGGCGTGGTCTGAAGAGCAAGACTAAGAAATCGAAGAAGAAGTCACCGCCCAAGAAGAAGAAGACACCGCCCCCAAAGAAGTGCAAGGGCAGCAGCAAGAAGTGCAAAAGGCCCCCTCCTCCTAAGAAGAAGCCTCCTCCTCCCAAGTGCAAGAAGGGGAAGAAGTGCAAGTCGCCTCCCCCTCGGGAAATCCCCTCTCCTCCTCCTCCCCAGGCTTCGGCAGAGGCACCGAGAGCGGATGATAGGATGTTGATGGACCTTGACAATTTCCTTTTCTAAGCATATCCTCGTGAAATACCTCATGATAAAATGATGGAGAAAGCTTCCAACAAGGAGAAACCCTTTCCACGAACACCAGCACCTCCTCCTCCTCCTCCTGCTCCTCTTCCTTCTCCCTTTTTCTTTTCCTCTTCCTCCTCCTTTCCTCTCCCCCTTCCTCCTGCTGCTGCTGTTCCTCCTCCTCCTCCTTGTCCTCCTCCTCTTCCTCCCTCCTCTTCCTCCTCCTCTTCTTCCTCCCCCACCCTCTCCCCTTCCTCCTCTTCCTCCTCCTCCCTCCACATCCTCCTCCTGTTCCTCCTCGTCCTTCACATTTGCATCCTTTACATGCTCATTCTCATCCTCTTCCTCATCCCCTCCTCCTCAATTCTCAGTCTCACCTCTCTCAGTAGTCTCCTACTGCTCTGTCTCCCCCCCCAGCCCCCTCCTGTTCCCCTCCAGCCATTCCTCATTGAAACGTAACACCGATCACCTTATGTAGCAACTCCTGGCCGATTACACTCTTCCATGGTGAAAGCTTCTCTCTTGTTTTGGTCGAGAGACAGCCACAATGACCTCAACGGCGCTTGGGTGAATGGGCTGTCATGCAAATGGGTCGCGTCTCCGTGTGCGCTCAACTGTCTACATGGGAGGTAATCGTCACCGCAGGACAACAAAGGCTCTCACTTCTGCAAACCATCATCGAAAAGGAGGCCATGCATGCATGATGCACATTGGGAAGACCTACAATCTCCCAGGAGATTCACACATCTAAAATGTATCTTTTGACCGGCAACACAGGCCGCCAGAGGGTTGTGCAGTGGACGTGTTGCCTTGCATCAACTTCACAATATCCTGGTGTGGGAATGGGGAAGATTTAGGGAGCAGTTGGCAATGCCTCATGTTTGGCACTGGCCAGCAGAATTCCACCATAATGGGAAGATGCAATTTAAACAAGCCATGATGATAGTTCTCCGACCCAAGAAAAGATTTGAGAACCAATCCCACACCTGTTTGATGAGTAGTTGGGTGCTGTGCCCGAGGCCGTGCTTGGCAACGTGCGTCAGGAGTGTGTGCTTGAGAAATTTCAAGCATGACGAATCTCAAGCATGAGAAATCGCAAGCACAAAAAATCTCAGGCATGGTCTCATCACACAAATGACGTGACAAAGAAAGTGTACTGTGACCTCTCGGCCAGGGTGCATGAACGTGCAAATGACCAACTTTGCGTCCACTGACATCGTTGTTGAGAGCTGAACGAGCGGAGCAGATGCTGAGCGCCTCACCTCCATACACTGAATGTACTTTCATGTCTTATTTGCAACGAATCCACACGTCGGAGTTGCAAAAGGGAGGATCATTATCTATGAAACAGATTCCAAATTGTTTGAATCACAACAGCAGCTGCAGAAATTACAGCAGACGCAGCAGCTGCAGTGGTAGTGCAAGCAGCGGCAACAACAGCAGCAGCGGCATCAGTGGCAGTGGCAGTAGTGGCAGCAATAGCAGTGTAAGTAACAGTGGCAGCCTTGGAAGCACCCGCATCAACAGAGGCAGTAGCAGCAGCAGCGGCGGTGGCAGCAGTTATCGCAGTAGAAGCAGAAGTAGCAGCAGTGGCAATGATAGCGGGAGCGGCGATAACAGCAGCGGCGGCAACAGCAAGGCAACATGGCACCACCAGTTGTTGCCGCTAAGGGCCAAGAGGAGATTCTCACACAGCCGAGTCCACCGCATCGGAGGTTGGACGGACGACAAGCCCACACACACACACACACGAGAGCGATTGCCAAGATCCACGACCAGCGTGTGGAGAAGCACACGGTGTGCTAGTGGAGGTCTGCACAACTAGCTGCTGCGCAATGGATCCCAGCAACAGAAGCAGCCAACGCTCTTTGTAGTGGCCGCCGCATCGGGGACATGGCAACGATGACATCAGTCCGAGCAGGCAACACAAGCATGCTGAGAGTGTCCTTGCCGCTGAACGTACTACACCTGAGCAAGCCCTGACTCATCAACCCCATGGTGGAAGCGACAGGATCTGCGGAGACCCGCGTTCTCGAGGAGAGAGTCTGAGCTAGCCCTGGCTAAGCACCCCCATCGGGGCAGCATCAGATCACACTTCCCAAAATTTTAGGACCATTGGGCCTGTCTGTTTTCTTCGTTCCCCTCTACGTCTTTTCCCGCGCCTGACCCTACAAGTGTATCAACACCCACACCTGCTCCTGCGTGTGCGTTAGTGCCCATGCCTGAGCCCGTACCGGCGTCTTCTCCTGTATGTGCCCACACACTCGCCTCCTCACCAGTGCCTGACACCTCTGGGCCCTCGCTTGCTTCCCCGCAAGCATCTGGGCACACATCTGCTTGCGAGTCTTTACCCTCCTCCGCACCATTGCATGCCCCCTCTGACCCCTCTTTTGCATCCCTTTGTGTGTCTTTGCATGCACCCGCTTGCAATTCTGCACCCTCCTTGCAAGCGCATGTCCCATTTGAGCCTGTGTATGTGTCATATCTTGCATCGATGCCTGAATTAAGGTGAACACCTTTTTCACGCATGAGCGAGGTTGTTTTCTATGCCCGTTGTCCTCCGATTAGCAGGGGCCCACCTCCTCCATGCCCAGATGGTCAATCCACAGCATTTTGGCACAGAAACCATTGAAGCGACCTCCTCAGAGGTGAAACCAGCGTGTTTGGTCAGTCATGAGGTGGTCACCCATGAAATCCATATTGTGTGTGATTCTACGACCGACTCGGTCGAGCCATTCTGGATTTCACCCTCTTTGGCCTTAACTCTGGCCAAAGAAGGTGAAGTTGGATGGCTGGCCAGAATGATGCAAGGCTCGCATGATGGCCACAGGTTTTATTGTAAGTTGAGGGTTTGAACTAACTTGACACCTTTGCGTCTAGTAAGTGGATGACCATGGCCCACACACTTACTGATATTGTGGCCCACACACTTGTTGATATTGTGGCCCACATTGACTGTGAAATCTATCAGTTTGATGTGAACAATGAGTTCCTCCACGAGAATTCAATGCAGTTTACGTGGTCCAGGCTCCGAGCTTTGAGGATGGCACCTCCGCAAGGCCCTGTATGGTCTCAAGAAATCGATGTGATGTTGCACCAGGACATCACTGGCACATTGTGATGTTGCACCAGGACATCACTGGCACATTGTAGCAAGCCAGATGTCCGGAGCAAGGCCGGTCCTTCCCTGTTCTGCCAAGTACCTGGCTCCTTGACAACCATCGTGGTCTACGTCAACGACCACAAGACCACGTCTCCAAGCTCGACAGAAGCCAGGGTAGATCTCCAGACTGCCTACGTGATGAAGGACCTTGGGAATGTGTAGTCTTTCTGGGGATGGAGATTATGCATGATGGCAGGCGCTAAACACTTGTAGTGCTACAAGTGCGATGTGCACAAGTTTCCGGGAAAGTGCTTTGGCAATCGCTTGCTCGCTATTTCCACATCCTCCTCTTGCTACCATCACACTGGATGGACAGGATGTCCACAAGGTCGATGATCAAGTGCAATTGAGGGAGACGGTCATTTCCTTACTGATGTACTCAGCGAAGGCCACCCGTCCTAACATTGCCTTTTTCATTAACATACTTGCACAGTTTTTACGGTGTCTGTGGTTTCGGGTTTAGGGTATAAAGTTTGGGGTTTAGGACTGGGTATGTGATATTGTTGAGGAGCACTGCTGATTATGGCACATTGGCAAGCAAGCATGCACCTTTGTGGCTTTTTTGAGACAGATAATGTTACTCTAAGGGCTTGGATTACCAAGGTTGCGTGGTTCTAGCACTTGTTCCGTAAGTTGTGTCCATCTACACAACTCACTGACCTGCGCCGAACCAACCAGGGTGCTCTTGCCATCCCAACAAAATCTTCATGCATGTACAAAGCATATCAATATGGAGCATCACTTTGTGCATGACTTCACGCACTGGTAGGCGATCTCTTTCATCTTGGTTGTCGTCGACGTGCAATGGGTTAAATTATTCACCAAGGCTTCAGAGGGTTCTTGATGCTCAAGAGTGTACATTTGCAGGTGAGGAACTCTATTATACCTTCATGTTTATTCTGCACATGTGCAGACATTTGTGTCATCTAGTCATGGGAGAGTGTTTTCATTCGCATCATCTACCTGTTCTACTATGGTTGACTATGACCACTTGGCCTTGTCCATACTCATTTTAATTCCTGACCTGGACCCAGCTGGAACGGAAGTATCGCTGTCCTTGGAGTGAGACCCCTGCTGACCCAACTGAGCCATGTGTGATTGAACACCCACCATCATCTTCCCTACATATTTGGTGACTTTCCGGAACCCTTCTGAGACATATTTCATAGTCGCACAGCGTTCTTACTGGGCTGGCCGGTGGCCCTGTTTGGCATGTTTTACATGGTTCCCCCATGTACCTTATTGGAACCTATGCGTGTGTGTGGGTCCGTCGTGTAGAACCTTTCTGCTTTCCAATGTTAGGAGAAAATTTCATGTTAGTTACAATCAAGATAGCAATCAACGTCGCAAACTACAAGTCGTGTGACATGTATCAACCCCATGAGTCAAGATAAACTAAACACCTGGGTTTGCTTCAACCACAACCCATACCAATGGAACCATGGTCGGATACCTCTGTGGACTTTGTGATGGAATTTCTCATCAACCCAGAAGGTTTTGAAGCAACTCTCATGGTGGTTGGCTGGTTCTTCAAGATGTTAAAGTTCATCCCGACAATGTCTACATGGCATTACCTCCTTCATCACCAAGGACCAAAGTGGGAGGTTCATCATCCCTTTTTGCGAGAGCTCATGACTCGGTGTAACACTTGGATCTAGTTATCAACAACCTCCCACCTGTAAACTGATGGGCAGACTAAGAGGACCAGTATAATGCTCAAACAAGTGCTGCAAATCTTGTTCAAGCATCATGGCACTGTCAAGGTGACAAAGCTACCAACCGCCAAGCTAGCTTAAAAACTTGCAAACTTTGCAGCCATGGCTAAAATACCTTGAGAGATGGTTTCATTCAAACTACCCGCAACTCCGTCTCGTTGCATGTTTCAAGCAACAAACATGCAATCATTGTCTTGCGACAGGACTTTTGAAGCACCTGAGGCAAGACACGTCAAAACCTCACAAAAACACAAGCAACAATAAAGTGATCATAGTACAGATACCGAGTTCAACATTGGTGATCACGTCCTACTCAAATCAGCAGACGAGAACATGATTGCACAAGATTGAGATCAAAGCGTTTGGGTCTTTTTGTCATTGACGAGATGTAGAAACCTGTCAACGCCAAAGTCTCGTGTACTGGAGAGCGTTGTAATCCACCTGGTGTTCCACGACAGTCGAATCCATGCCATCCATACCATCCCAGCAAGCACTTCCCTAATGAGAAGGCATCCCGCTACCACATATGGAAGGGTCCAAAGTCGTAGGCATCCTTGGATGCAGACGACGAGGCAAAATCACAAAGTATGTTGTTAAATGGCAGGGCTAGGATGGATTCAACAACAGTTGGGAGCCTTTCGGCACTTTTCAGGATTTCAATCATTGAACTTATGAGATTTTGACCCATCACCTGCCAACCTCTCATAATGTGTTGTAATGTCCATGTGAGATTCTGTGCTCTCAGAAGATTGGGCCTTTATACTTGGAGAGCACTGTCAGAGAGGAGAGATGAAGTAAGAGATAAACTGAAAGCCGGAGCTGGAAAGTCATATCTTATGAAAAGTTTATTAAAAAAGGCAATTTACAGGGTACTTTGACTATTCGGCTTGCTAGTTTTGGCCGCAACCTACTTCCCTCCTGACTCGCTACAACAAGTTACTTGCACCTGCACCTGGCGCCCTTCTTGCACTGCAAGAAATCTCTAGTCATTAGACTAGAAATCTCTAGCAAGAAATCTCTAGTCTAGATTGATCCATCTAGATCAACGGTCCATCTTGATCCTTGTGCTCCTGCATGGAAGACACGCACTGCTTCGGCCACCCGCCTTGTCAGTGTAGAAAAAGGTCCAGACGAAGCCCTGGGTACATAGAAAAATGAAGGCTACCTCGTCACACTCACCACAAAAAGTGGGAAGAAGGTTTATATCCCAGAACTGTATGAGTCGCCTATCCTTCTGTCTGGGAAATCATGTCGTAACATGCCAACTGCGCAACAACTTCTGAATTTCTAAGCTGCGGCCGTAGGCATTTTGACAAACTGCCCAGACCTCAAGTGTTCCGTTCCGATTCAGGAATGTGGTTGAACAAGTTTGACCACATTCCTGAATCACCGATAGGTTCATTGGGAACCATATCAACACTTGGATACTCTCTGGTTCACTTCTCGGCGACACACAAATGCTCAGAAGACGCGTCTCAAAATTCTCGAACCCCCAAACTTCTTGAATGAGTTTCTTAAAGAAGTTACTTATGACGTGACATTGAATGTGTCACTTTGTTAGAGCACATAAGAACTCAAGTTTGGCTCCTTGTTTTTTCATTTTTACAGATGCTCGAGATTTCTCACACTTGTCATCAAAGATTTGTAGCTAACTACAAATTGCTCAAATATCCCAAGTTCCCAAAACATCCTTCTCTTTGAAGTGTATTTGTGCACATTTCCTACGTTCTAGTCCGGGTAATAGTTTCCACACGTTCTCTTATTTCATATGTGGTTGACTGTTTCCACACTTGACATCCACGTGGTTGTGTTTGCGAAACGGCTATGCCATCTTGCACCTGTGAATCAAATACAAGTCTGCCCGCACAACAAGGATTATTGTCAGATTCTAAATGGAGTGTTTGATCCTTTTTTTCTTCTTCTTTTTCAGCAATAGATACGCCTTGGAGGTGGTCACCATTTTTTTGGCACCATTACAGTGGAGGCTTACAGCCTGGCAGCGTCTCTCGTGACCGTATTCACACCAACATAGGTACCCAACGGTTAAGAAACCGTAGGGTTATGTGGGACTTCCTCCCTAGAATGGGAAGTCACCCACTAAACTTCCACCCACAAGGGTATCTGTTCCACTGGTCGTAACCTTGTGAAGGGGGTTCAAAGACTGCTCTTAGGCAGGTCTCTGAAATACCCATCCCCCCTGGTGATCAGGTTTGTTGTTCTAGATGATGGAAAGACGAGGGTGGAGGACTGCAAAAGATGGGTTTACTTTCTTGTCGATTCTGCAAATTGGCGGGTGTGCAGTCAACTGCCCAAGTTTTCGGTTTTGTGATGTACTGCAACTGGAGGGTATGAAGGTATTGATTTGTTTGACAAAGGCCTTAGTAATTCTTTATGCCAGAAGAGCTGTTGTATTGTAGACGTTCTTGTGGTTACCCATTGAGATATGACAGGTGCTTCCACAACTCTGCGAACACTTTTTCCTGTAGTTGTTGCCATATGGTGAATCTTGGATGATGTGACTCAAAAAGGAAGGGCTGGAGGTGTATTTCATCAAAAATGTGTCGTAGACTGTGAAGTAGTTTGTAGGTAATCTGTGGGACCTTTTTCGCATTGTTGAAATGTGTGATCGGTTGTTTCTCTGAAGAGGCTGTAGAGAGGGAAGATGTTGAATGTTTTGTTTTAAAGAATTTGATTTTTTTCTCAGACTTGTATACAGCACAAGAGAATGTGTAGTAGGATTTCCTTTGATGATTAATGTTGTGACTCTTGTTGTGAATTTCGTACCATTTTCTTGCGACCAAGTTGCCGTGTACTCCAGTGGTTTATTTGTTGTTTTAGTAGAGCTCGGCGTAGGCCCATCAGTTTAGGCTGTTTATCACCTAGCCGCCAGGACGGGTTGACCGTGTTGCTAGCATAGCCAATGAATTGGTTGATAATTGTGTGTACAGGAGTGAGGTGACTGATGTCGATGATGGAGAGAGGGGGGTTGTCTGTTTCTGCTATGCTAAATTCATGTTGTACTTTGAAAGTTTTCGTGGTGTATTCATCGTCTTTTCTAGTCACACGACAGAGGAAGACAGGTGATTCATCGGTGTAGCTTGTAAGGCTCCAGTCTTCGAAGGCGTCAGTTGCTTCATTTTTTAACTTTAGGATGCACTCAGCCCATGAGTTTGGAATGTGAGACCGGATCCTTTCAAGCAAGTTTAGCTCTGGTGTTGTGAAGTCCTTGTCATCTAAGGGTGTAAATTGTGTTTGAGTCCCTCTTCTAGGAAGAGGTGCCTGACTTGGATCTCTTTCTCATAGAGGAACCATTCTCTTTGGTCTACATCATATGGCATACCGTTGGATTTTGTTAGAAATATGTTGAAAGCGACGTATTCTTCCATTACTTCACATCCTATTGCGGTAGGTGGGAGGATGATTGGGTTGGTTTTTAGGAAGTTTCTGAGGTTTTCATACCATCTCAAGTGTTGAACTTTCTTATTCATTAAGATTGCTGGATGCGAGAGGAAAAAACGGCCCATTTTCTTGTAGTTGTTTGAGATGCATGCCACCACTTTCTAGAGGTCCGAAGTTGGGGAGTTGCACACTCTCTGGGCACTTTGTGCTACAATAAGGGTTTTGGGGCATAGTATGCCAAATCCAGCTTCACTTCGGATGTTATTGCAAGGTTTTTGTTGGTGAACCAAAGTTTACCATCCATTTTTGTCTATGAGAGGTAGTTGAAGAAGCAGTTTTGTGTATGAGTGAGGGCTCCCTTGGGGGGGGGGGGGGGGGGGGGGGGGGGAGGGGAGGTCCGAGTGGTAAAGGTATTTGGCTGTCAAATATGCGTTGATGATGAGGATTCTGGTGAGGACTGGAAGGTGAAACTTCCTCCACACCTCTACGGCTTCTTAGATTTGATTATTGTTATTATTATTATTATTTTGGTGTCCCACATTGAAGGTGACAGCACGTCTTGATCTAGATAAAGTCATAGTACTAGTTGTGGTTGTGTTGTATGTTGGTATGTCTCGTTGGCAAGTGTTTTGGAGTTTGGGGCTGATGGTAGTATGAATGTTTTGGAAGCAGTGGCTTGAAGGCCTCTTAGTGCTTTGCATTCTAGAATAGCTACGCCTGTGTCAAGGGACTCTTGCTCTTTGGCAAAAATTGTCGTGTCGTCTGCATAGGCCCCAAAGGTTGGGATTGTCCTTCTTGTGCGCATTGGTTTAGGAATGTATGCTTCTAGTAGTTGGTTTTGCTTGAGAGGCTCCATTCCAATGATCAAAAGCAGTGGGGCTAGCGGGCATCCTTGACGTGCACTGACGTAACTTGATCACTGCCACTTGCTGCAAGGATTTAAGATCACTAGTGATCACATTTTCTTTGGTCTTGAGCGTCGTTATTAGAACTACTTGTTTCCTTGCTTTGATGAAACTTATGAGTGTTTTGGAGGGTTTGATGAGGCTCTCTACTTAACCTAGGTGAGCCAGGTTGTGGGGGTGTTGTATGGTGAGGTGAGATGCCTCAGAGGTTTTAATATGGTTGTGAAGAGAAGAGTTTGATGGATTGAGGCACAGCAATTGTCGAACCTCTTGGAGTTTTTTCTTTGGTATTCTCGATTGACTGTACATTCCTTTTGTTTTCCTTGACACTAAATGTTTCGACCTATTTCTGTATGGCATGGATGAATGACTCCCATTGCAGGGAGTGGTCGTGCTTGATGATTGCTGACATCTGGGTCTGTCTAGCAGGGAGGCGTTTAGTTTCCAGAGTCCCTTGCACTTGGGACCATTGGAGTTATGTAAGGTTGTGATTAGTGGTGCAGAAATATGGTCTGAGATTGTTGATGGTACTANCCAGAAAGCTCTTTTTTTCTTTAGTGTGGGGGGAGGGGGGGGGTGTATGCAAGTGATCTTGAGAGTCAGATTTCCTCCTTTGAAGGTGTGCTGAGTAATTCGGGTAGAACCAGTGTTTGAGCTTAAATGTGAGTGATTTTCTGGGGTTAAAAAGTACCATGAGGCCTCCTATATGTACATAATCTGGTAGGAAAGCAATGATTTTTTATTTCTTGGGTTGTTCTAGTGGTTCGATTTCTTCAGATTTGTCTGTTCTTGTATCTACTAGGAAGCAAATAGCCGGTTGATTTGACCGTAGGAAAAGGTTAGGTGTGGGAGTTTATTTTACCCTGATATGCCATTGATGTTGAGTTATGTAATGTTAAAATGTTCCTGGAAGGGCCTCATTTGTGTGTTCTTCTCAGGTAATAGAGTGTCTGCTTTCCGTAAGTAAAGGACAGGAAGGTTTACATTTGAGATCTGAGGTGGTTTTCTGTGTTACGTACAAGACGCAACCAAGTCCCCTATCTTCTCGAGTGGGAATTTCTTTCATTACACAAGCAACCCATCGCATCGCGAGAACCGCGATATTCACTCCGACGGCCGAGGGCAAACTGGCCAACTACCCTGACCTCAATGGATATTCTCGAACCTTCTGACAGCTTTGACCACTCGCGCGAACCTACGAACAGAGTTTTCACGAACTTTCGGTCGACAACTAGACACATCACGACAAATCCATCTTTACAAAGATGCATTGCGCATCTTCACTATCGATTCTCGAAGACCTGCGACTTCTCGGAGGACCTTGTCAAATCTGACCACTCAAGACACGACTCCGCACGCCTCGCTCGACATTCGACCCAACAACCCTGACTATGTTTCATTCGTAACAAGACACTTGTATGTATATGTCCGATCATTTCAACACTTGTCATCAAAGTACACTTACCGCTAATTACAAATTGCTCAAGTGCCCCAGATTCTAAATTGTGTTTTGCCTCGCAACTCATATACGTGCACCATCTACATCCCGTTTGGCGTGACACTTAGTATCTGAGCGTAGAGGTGCTGGAGAGGCATTCGACTACATTACCCATTTGGAGGAGTACCTCGCACAATTATTCAGCGCACCTCGCACGTCAAGACTTTGCAGACTTTGATACTACAAAGTGAGGCAAGCAAGCGCAACTGACGACCAGCAGCGGGTCTTTGACGACAAATTCGGCCATGGAGGAGTGAAACATACCAATGCACGCAAATTCTGAAGCAACAACGAATGCTGGCGTGGCAGACTTTGCGGCAGCTGGAGCTACCCCTGCGGCCCTGACGACCAATCTGGTCACGGACCCGACGGTGATGAACCAGCCGCCCCAATTGACAGCCTCGACGACGACAACACGGACGACATGTGGCATTGGACGACAAGCCCGGATCAACGAGGAACTGGCGAACAGGATCCCTGCATTCAAAGGAATCAACAACCAACTGCTCCGACAACTCAACTTCGCGATGGAGGCTCTTCGCAACGCAAGTGCGTGTGACGCGGTGCTTGTTGAGAGAAATTCCCAACTCTCAAGCGAACCCAAAGTTTTCTGGCTCCACTTGAACTATTCGATCCTACAAACTCAAAAGGACCAACAGTTTGGATGTGGCTAACGAGTTTGGAGGTGTACTTAACCACTAATGGGGTCATCAACGATCAAAAAAATATTGACCTTGCGGTCGCGCTTTTGCTTGGGGCACCATTAAGTTTGTGGTCCGATAGAAAAACCATCCAACGGCAACAGGAGACCGGCAGAGAATCATCAACGGCTCACGGCGCCTGTCTGACATCGCTGACCGCAGGCGTTCTACCATTGGAGCAGATCAACCCACAGTGGCAAAACACGCTGATGCCACCAACCGAAGGGAATGAATTCTTACACGCAATGCTTGCATGCTTTGGACGACTGAACGGAAACTCTGACACATGGTACAAGCTATAGCGTCTACGTGAGCAGTCCAGCGTGGCAGAGTAAACATGGAGATAACGCGAGACTATCACCGGAGCAGACATTTCTCCCAACGAACTCTGTTTTCACTACAATGGCGGCCTCAAGAGAGATATCCGGCGAGCAAATGCTATTATCGGCATCCAAATTGACTTGCCGCGGATGATTGCAATGGTGGAAAGGATGGACAGCACCGATTACAACGCTTTCATCTAGGATTCCTACAGCTGGTGACTTCCTAACCACAGTTATCATGGGAATGGAGAAACCCAGTCGGCGGACTCCTCGACTCCGATGGAAGTGGACTTCGTCGACCAGGGAGACACACAAACCTGCTACAACTACGGAAAATTTGGGAACATCTCTCGCAATTGTCAGAGCAAGGAGCATGCCAAAAACGGGGGAATTCGCAGAAGAATGAGTCATGAAACAAAAGAGGGCAGGAGTAGAAGGCGCAACTCTTGTTCGTAAGGAGCGATCTGTGCCAAACGATTGTCCATCTGAATGGCCCACATTGCCGTAGAGGGATTCTGAGATCGCCAAGTTCGACAATGGGTACAAGGCCAACCAGCGATACTACTCAAAGTTCAGCCTCGAGGATGCATAAATTGCAGAACAGTTTCGGCACTATTGGATGGAGCAGCTTCACATAGCTTCGTAAGCAATAACATGGTTTGCAAGTTGGGTTTTCAAACCGAACCACGGGTGTTCAAAGAAAAAACCGTCGATGGGAGACTACAGATACAGAGACACCGAGAACCACCACGATGACAAGTGGGAGATCTACGGGATGTAACGGTTTGGAGCTATTTCAAAATCATCCTTTGACAAGATTTCTGGTACTGACACAATTCACAGGTTGACTGGAACAGCCGTGACATTTATGTGGAGATCAAACGCGCCAAACGACAACTTTTGGGTGTAGGATGGAAACTGATAGCGGAAGTCGCAAATGTGGAAGCACTAGAGGAAACCACGGAAGCCAAAAACTGACAACCAACGCAGCCCATACCGCTCAATGTGGCCAAGCACTGTATTTGGCAAGGGGCTCGTGCGTGGCTCATGCATCTTGAGCCAAAAGGAGAAGCGGAAGTGGCAGCGGATGACTAATCATCGGCCTCATCAGCCTCATCAGCCTCATCGGCCTCGATGAAATTCGTGATGGTACCCGAAGAATTTGCACCACTCATTGAGGACCTTGCGAACGTCTTCCCTGACAAACTCCCAAAAACTTTACCTCCTTATCAAGACACCGACCATCGCATCAAATTGAAGCCAGGTAGCAGACCTACCGTCCGAGGGGCCTATCCGATAAGCGATTACAAACTAACCAAACTGAAAAAGGAGCTTGACAATATGCTCGGTCAGGGTTCATCCACCCATCCACGTCGCCCTACATTATGCCAGTACTATTTGTAGAAAAGAAAACTGGCAAAATGCGAATGTGCATGGATCACCATGCTTTGAACAACGCTACCATCAAGAACCGCTACCCTCTCCCACGACCGACTCCAAGGAGCCCGATTTTTCAATTTGTGCAGCGGATATCACCTGATATGCGTGACAGACTCCGACATTGAGAGGACAACAATCTGAACTCGCTATGAGCACTTCCACTTCACGGTTATGCCGTTTGAACTTACAAATGTCCCAACGATGTTCATGGCGGCAATGAACAATATTTTTTTTCCGTACCTCCATGAATTTGTGTACCTTGACGACATTATAGTGTACAACTGCACCCCGAAGCAACATCATGGACATCTCCAACAAGTTCTCGGAGTTTCACAAAGAGATGTTTTTTGGAAAACTCTCAAAATGCAACATTGGTCATTGTTCAATCGAGCTTTAGGGTCACGTCATCAACAACGGACGGATTACCATATATCCAGAAAAAACTGGTAGCAGTTGCTGATTGGCCGAGGCCGACCAACGTTTGAGAAATAAAAGCTTTTCTTGAATTCTGCAATTACTACCAACGATTTGTACAAGACTAAGCGCGAGTGTCAGCGACTCTCTTTGACCTAACAAAAAAACAAAATGAATGACGGTGGGGAGACAGCAAACAAGAAAAGTTCACTGCTTTGCAGAACGCTCTGACCTTGAAGCCAGCCCTACGATTAGCTGATCCAACGGTCGACTGCGTCATGGCTACGGATGCATGAGACGGAGCCGTTGGCACGGTTCTTCTACAAGATCATGGCAACGGAAAAAACCGGTCGCCTACATGTCTCAAAAACTGCAAGGACCGGAAGTCAACTACGCGTTCCACAAAAAGGATATGTTGGCGGTCTTACACGCGTTCAAGATTGGACTATGTTATCTAGATTGTCGCCGATGCATCGTGCGCACCGACCACCACGCGTTGAAACATTTGAAGATGCAGCCAAATCTCAGCCGACGTCAAACCCCACCTATGGAGTTCCTTGAATATGGGTTCGACTACAATATTGAGTACGGACCAGGCAAAATCAAATCGGCGGACGCACTTAGCCGCTGACAACTTTTAACGACTGACGTGGCAACCCTACAACTACAGCGAGACCCGTAATGCAAGCAAATGTTCGCACGAGGCCACAACTAGCACGACGAATCTGATAAAACCAAGTTCTGGTTTGACGCACCTTTATTGGCAATGACGCATCACTCATCAGGTGGTTGTTCCCCCGAATGACAAACTTTGCCAAATGATGCTCAAAGAATGCCACGACACCAGTCCAAGTTGACACTTCGGAGAGGACACGACGGTGAAGAAGCTGGCAAAGAACTATTGGTAGGACAAGATGCAATCAAACGTGGCCGACTTGTGCAAAACCTGCAACACCTATCAGCAACAGAAATCTCGTCGCACGAGGCCACCTGGACTTCTGCAGATGCTTCCCGTTCCTACGGCACCATGGGCAGACATCTCCATGGACTTCTTCACTGGATTTCCAGTTACACCCGAGGGATATGAAGCCATCCTCGTAGTTGACGTGTTTTCTAAAATGTCCCATTTCATTCCTACAACGACCATGGTCACAACCAAGGGAACAGCGCGGCTGTTTGCAAACAACAACATGCAGCTACACGGCGTATTGAGAACCATCACAAACGGCAAAGAAAATCAATGAACGAGCCTTTTTTGGCGCAAACTGATGACTCGCTACGGAAGTAGAATTCAACATTCAACAGTGTTTCATCCTCAATCCGACGGTCAAACCAAGCAAATAAATCAGACGACTCAAACAACTTGTAGCGGGAGGGCCGGTTCGGCCCTCCCACCTCATGATAGCAAGGGGGTGGCCGCAAGCCACCCCTCGCTATTGCGAGGGTTGGCCGGTGGCCAGCCACCCGCTGGCTACCGGCCGGTCGGCTAGCGGCCAGTTGGGTGGCCGGCGGCCGGTCAAGTGACCGACCGGCCACCCGTCGGCGAGCCAGCAGCCGCCGGTCGAGCTGGTGGCTCGATCGGCAGCCAAGAGGCTGTGAGGCCTCGAGGGCCAAGGCCTGTGGCCTCGTGCCATTGCCCTCGCTCACCATCCTCCCTCGTGAGAACAAACGGGCACGAGGGATAGAGTGAGAGCGAGGAGCGAGGAATGCCAGCGCAAAATCGCCGATCGTACCTCACACACGACGATTTTGTGCCGACGCGTCAAAACAGAAACTCGAGTTCGTTCAGGATGAACTGCGAGTTTCTAAACCGGATAACTCGTGCAAACTCAAGAGTTTGAGGTAAAATCCCCTCGTTTCTGACCCAGGATGAGGGGGTTAGGTAAAAACGGAAATGGGCCTCCAAAGACTCGAAACATTCGAGTCTCCTGCTCTTGGTCGTTGATGACGATTGCTCCTCAGTTCTGGGAGGGGAAAAACCCCTGACATGGACTAAGAGCGCCATTTTGCAAACTCTGACGACGACTTGAGAGCAGGAGCTGGATACTCGACCCGTTACACAACTACTCCGAACACTATGCAAACCTCACGGGACGCGTTGGGCACAAAATCTCCCGACTGCCGCAATCGCATGTACCTCGGCAATTTCCACCACAACGGATAAAACCCCATCTGAATTGGTGTATGGCAAACTTTACCGCCACACCAGCTGGACTACAAAGCCGCACTAACAATCTCGCGGTTGACGTTCAACGCCTAGACTTCATCGCTGTTTGGGAGGAAACACGGTAAACCCTCGCGAAGACACAAGCAGCAATGAAGCAAGCACCTGACCAACATCGCAACGACGACATCTTCACCGCTGATGACAGAGTCCTCCTCAGCTTCGACCACTCTCGCGAACCTACGAACAGTGTCACAACCTTCCGGTCGACTTATCAACGCACCACAGAGAATCCACATTTATGAAGATGCATCGCCTATTTTCACCGTCGATTCTCGAAGACTCTCGACTTCTCAGAGGACCTTTTGGAATCAGATAACTCACGAAGCGACTCCGCACGCGTCGCTGAACATTCGACCCAACAACCTAGACTATGCTTCATTTCTAACCAGACACTTGCATATACATATATACATATATATGTATATATATGTACATAAATATATGTTCGATCATTTCAACTCTTCTCATCGAAGTACACTTACCTATCCTTACAAATTGCTCACGTGTCCTAAATTCTAAACGGTGTTTTGCCTCGCAACTTCTAGTTTTGCACCATCTACGTTCCGTTCGACGTAAGAGTCTGGGACCCGGGAGGGTTCTTCTGAGTTTCAGGCTAAAACGTTATCTTGGAGTGGGATTTGAGCAACTTTGTAAGTTGCCCCCATTCTCGCTCCGGCATGTCTGAGACACCCCCATTCTGAGAAAAATGGCTAGGTCGCCCCCATTCCGGAAAGTCATAGCCAGGTCGCCCCCACTTTTGGTGCTCCGGGGATTTATCGCTAGGACGCCCAATACGGATGAAACATTATTGACGTCTTGCCCCCACTTTGAAAAGTGCGGGCAAGTTGACGATAACATTTTGTCTCGCATTCCGCTGAAAATAAGTTTCAATGTAAACCTTCCATACATCGTTCCGGCCACCAGATCCGCCGTGTCCACCGTCCAGACTTGCTCCCATCGTTGTTGTCGACTTTTACATGTGACGGTCTAGACATTGCATACATGCACTATTAGCTTATATGGCGTCTCTTAAAGCAAAGGAAAGGTCGACCATACTAGAGTATAAAGTTTCCTTCACCTTTCCTAGCGATGACAAAGAAGGTATTGCGATGGACGTGCGAGCATGCACAGAAAAAGCTGCCCATGCTCGTACGTCTATCGCACTACTTCGCGGATTCACTCTCAAACAGGACCTGAAATTCGCGGGTTTGAGGTTGTGTAGGGACGCGTTTGTTTTGTTCGCGTCCCTCGACGCAAACAAACAAAAAACACTCCAGACTGATGAATAATGAAACATCTCAAACAGCAACCAAAAATGAACATATGTGGATAAAACCTCGATGATACATCACACCGCAACACGCCCCGACTATCCACCAAACATCCATGATCAGGTCCGTGCAAACTATGTCGGTCGACTCCCACAAACAAATGAACCACCATCTATAAAACATTCAGAAATGAATTCCGTCAACAGGCAACGAAAACAGAAATTAAACCAAAGATAGCAGCTATGCAAATGAAGTAAGAGAATATGAAAACAAAATGAACATGTAATATACATGAAAACTAATAGAAAATATGTATACAAGTATTTCTATACATGTAAATGTATACCCTACTGCCTGATGATTTCGACTCCCAAAACAGTTTTCAGGGTGTAGTCTTGGTTCGTTTTTGGGAACAAATATTTTTCTGTTTTCGAAATTTCACGAAATCACTCCATGCCGTTGTTGTGATTTCGTTATTTTTTTGCCCTCGAGCCGTCGGTTTTGGCTCTTTCGCTTAGGTTTTCCAGTGTCGGTGGTCGTCCGACACCGAAAACACGCGATCGCGTGACCGTCCGAGGTCACGCAATCACACCTTGGTTTTCGGTTGACAGGTCAGGGTCGAACAAGGATGACTGAATTAACATTCTGTATTCATTTTAGGGCACAGAATTTTCAGGCCAGAGCCGAATAAATGAATTCGTCGTCCTTGAATAATTTTTCAATAACGAAATCACCAGGCAGTAGGGAATGTAGATGTAGATGTAGATGTACATGTACATGTATATGTATATGTATATGTGTATGTGTATGTGTATGTGTATGTGTATATGTATGTGTATGTGTATGTGTATGTGTATGTGTATGTGTATGTATATGTGTATGTATATGTGTATGTATATGTATATGTATATGTATATGTAT
>SZWC01015095.1:2248-16582 GCA_023375785.1 Penium margaritaceum
TCCTCGTCCCCTAGTCCGCCACGTGCGCGCACCCTACCTGAAGAAGCCGATGGAGCCGATGGAGCAGATGGAGCCGTCCGATGGTCGTGTCCCTGTTGTACCTGTGCGCCCTGCAAGACCACGCGCTAGTCGGTCTTGGAAGCGTGCCTTAGAACCAGAAGTGTGGGCCCATAACCCTTTGTCAATGCGCCGGATAGCAACGGTCTAGAAAACGGGTCCCGACATGGGAGGCCGCCAACCGCTCTTGGTATTGCAACCAAGATAACATATCACCCTCGAACGAGGGATCCACACTTTAGGTTCGTTTGGTTTGCAACCTCACGAAGTCCGCATGTTGGTCTTTAGTGTCTACCTTTGGTTGGACACTCTGTGAGGAGTCTCAAAGGCAAGAACTGTAAATGGATGCATGCAAGGTACAGGCTTTTATACTTGCAGAGCTTTGCTAAAGCTTCTGCTTGTAGTGGCTCCACTGGAGCCAACCTCATCCTACATTCCTACTTGGCGCGTCCTTAGACCGCCAAGTGTCATCCTCAAGGCAGGCTCTAGTAAGCTTCCTAGAAGCTTCCTGTCCCAGTTTTGGCCACAAAGAAAATTGCGGCCGTCGCGGGGTTTGAACCCGCGACCTCTGGTTTCAGACTCCGGTGCCTAATCAACCAAGCCAAAAAGGTATGGTTCCTATGATGAGGCATAGGAGACATACCCATTATGGGCAGTGCATTCCTGGCCCATCTCAGAACAGACCAAGGGGACATACTCCATAGAGCAGTGCATGCCTTGTCTGTATGTGTAGCTAGCCAGCTAGGCAGTGGACAAGGTGCACACTATTTCAACAACAATGAGCGGTGCTTATTCCTGAATCATGGAAAGTGTGGGATCGACCGTGCCACACCTGTATCCTTCCTTCTGAAGGGTGGAGGTACTTTCCTGATTCTAGCAGCGTGGGGACAGCTTCATACCATACAGTACCGTACTGCCACCTGAATTCAGATAGTCATTTGCAAAAGGAATTGTTTTGTGGTTCCTTTCAAACAATCGGGGCCAAATTTTATCACACTGGCTACAAGGCCTCAAGGTTTTAAGGGTCTCTCAAATTCAGAAATGTTTAGGAGACTGCGACAAAAGTGCATGCTAACAACTAAAATCAAGTGATTAGGGCATGCTTTGCTGACTTCTCCCTCTTTGAGAGCTTCATGCGAGCATGAATTGAGGACGCTTGTTTTCAGAACCTATTTTTGGAAAGAATTTCTACTCACTGGCTACAAGGGGGGAACCCAATTATGCATCAGGGTCGAGCCCAAGGGTAATTATCATCTATCCGAATTTAGCAGCAGTAGGGTACAGTAACGGGTCGAACCTCCAGCTCCTACTCTGAAGTCGTCGTCGGAGTTTGCAAAATGGCGTTCTCAGTCCGCGTCATGGGTTTACCCCCTTTGCAGGATTGAAGGGCAATCGTCATCAATGACCCAGAGCAGGGAGACTCGAATACTTTGAGTCTCCGGAGGCTCATTTCCGTTTTTAACCCTACCTCTGGTTTTAGAACCCAAACCAGGGGTTTTTACCTTGAACTCGTGTATTCGTACGAGTTGTTTTGTTACTTTATGTCAAAGTTTGGCGCAAACAAACTTTGATTTACGTTTTGACATTCTGGCGCAAAATCGTCGCGTGCAAGGCACGCTGGCATTTTTGTGCCAGTTTCTCTCGCCTCTCGTCCCTCGTCCCCCTCCCTTGTCCTCCCTCGCTCGCTTGCAAGGAGGGCGAGCGGGGGCAAGGGCACAAGGCCACGAGGCCTTGCCCTCAAGGCCCTTGTGGCCCCTCAGCTGCCGATCGGGCTGAGGTCGCGATCGGTGGCTGGCAGCTGGCCGGCCGGTGGCCAGCCGGTCACTTGGCCGGCCGCCGGCCGTCCAGCCGGCCGGCAGCGAGCCGGCCGGCGGCCAGCGAAATGCTGGCCGCCGGCCAGCCCTCGCTGTGGAGAGAGGTGGTGCGCAACCACCCCTTGCTTCAGTGAGGAGGGAGGGCCGAATCGGCCCTCCTGCTACATTCCTCCCCACTTGTTATGAACCGTCTTGGTTCATGAACAACAAGCAGGATTGTCAGTTAGTGAGTCATCAACATTGTGAAAGAAAATCAATAATTTCAATCACCAGCTAGACATGAACAAGTGCATGGTACTTGGACCTAAGCTGTAGCTTGTAGGTCAGCACGACTAGCGGCCTCCCCCCTTTAGGCTGGAGCGTCTGCACAACAACCATGTTGGGCGTCCCCAACCTCCTATGGTCACTGTCCATGAATGCTGCCCTGTGGGAATGTTGTTCACTTTTTCCGCCTTTAGGTGGTACCTCCTGCCACGCGTCGATTTTTGCAAGCTGCAAGCTCGCTCCAGGACTCGTTGACCACCCTTGTGGGCAACCGAGATTCAGACTCCCATGAATTGTGTTCAGGTCCACAACCGGCCCAATGAACAAGGTACTCCCTATCAACGCGCGACCGAAGAGTACGCTCTCGGTGCTGGAGTGGGTGAAGGACCTCGTATTGGCCGTCGGTAGCAAGGACTGCTGGCGATCTCTGAATGGTTTGGTGTGCCGTGTATGGAGCCAGCAACCTCACATGAAACACGTCATGTATCTTCATACTCGGCGGTAGCAATCGGTATGCCACTGGCCCGATGCGTGCGACAATGGGAAGCGGCCCAATCTACTTCGGTAGACCTTTTCTTGCCCCTGACGACTTCAGCCGAAGATTTTTAGTGCTAAGCAGCACTTTGTCACCGATGTCAAATGAGACCTCCCGGTGACCTTTGTCGGCATATGCCTTTTGTCATTGCCGAGCTGCTTGAAGGTGACCCTTTACCTCCTGTAACAAGGAGTCCATGTACTCGGCAAAGTTTTGAGCGGAAGGAACCTGCCCTTCTGTGCTCCCACTCTTCACCAATGAAGAGGGTACCACTGGATGTCGACCACTGTTCAATACAAACGGTGTGAACTATGTGGACTCGTTCATTGAGTTGTTCACCGCAAACTCTGCCGGTGCTAGGAATTTGTCCTAATTATGCATGGCAGGATCCACGTACATGCGGAGCATCTGCTCGAGAGTGCGATTCATGCGCTTTGTTTGTCCGTCAGTTTGGGGGTGGAATGCTGTTGACATTTGCAACTCACTGCCAAAGTAATCGTGCATCTTTTGCCAGAACTTACCAGCATTTTTTTGATCTCGATCGGAGATAATGCGGAATGGTAAGCCGTGGTGCTTTACGACACCCTCAAAGAAGAGACGGGTTGTCTCCTCTGCGTTCACGTTAGTGGTTTTAGGAATGAAGTGTCTCATCTTCGTCAAAAGATCCACAACCACTAGTATTGCATTGTGGCCACGGGCCGTGTCCGGAAGACTAGTAATGAAGTCCATGCTGAGGCACTCCCATGGAGTCCCAGGAATGGGAAGCTGTTGGAGGAGTCCAACAGGCTTCTTGTTACTTGCCTTATTGCGAAGACATGGGTTGCATGTCATGCAATTCTTACGGACATCGACACTCCATCCTAGCCACCAATAGTGGTCCAAGAGTGCCTGTCCGGTCTTTCGGGGTCCCACATGACCTGCGACCGGCGGGTCGTGGAACTAGGAGATAATCTTTGCTCGAAGGTCTCCCGAGTTTGGCACAACAACTTGTTCTCCATGCCAGAAGATTCCTACAGCCTCCACCAAGCCATACTTGTGCAGATTTTGAGAGTCTTGAAACCAAGAATCCACACAGTATCCCATCCAGGTCCTGCTCACAAAACCATTGTAATGGATAATCTCTCGTGGTGGTTGCTGCAGAGGTGCAGGGGGATCTAGTGATTGTACTGTTGCTGTTGCAATGGCCATAAAACACCCACCGACCTCGGTGGTTGCTTTAACTTGCACTGGCTGTCGGCTTGGTGGGTCAGCCACATTGATGCGTCCTGGCCGATATTCCCATGTGAACAAGAAGCGGCTCAGGTATTCGCTCCAACGTGCCTGTCGTCTTTATAGATTTGGTTGTGTTTGGAAAAACAACAATGGATTATGGTCGGTCACAACCGTCACACCCCCTTCATCACCGTTGAGGTAGCAACACCACATCTTGAAAGTGTGTACTACCGCAAGGAGCTCTTGATCCCCAGTCGTATACCGCGTTTCTGCGGGGATGAGCTTCCGGCTCTCATACGCAACTGGGTGACCGTTCTGCATGACGACGGCTCTGAGTCCTACTACCAACGCATCACATCGAATCTCCCACGGTTGCATTGGTTCCTAAAGAGCTAGGACGGGCACCATAGATAGAAGTTCTTTGACTTTGTGAAAAGCTTTCTTACAATCAGGTGTCCATTTCTAACGTACGTCTTTCCGTGTGAGCCTGATTAGTGGTGCTACCAGGGTTGAATACCCTTGCATAAACCGTCAAAAGTAGTTTGTAAGGCCGAGGACGGACCAAATCTGCCCAAGAATTTTGGGGCGTGGCCAGTCCACAAAGGCTTGGACCTTTCGTGGGTCGACACGGATGCCGTCCTTCCAGACAATGTGTCCAAGGTATTTGAGCTTATCTTGTGCAAACTTACACTTGCTCACTTTTGCATAGAACTTTTGTTCCCAAAAGATTGCGAGAACTTCGAGCAGATGTTCTATGTGCTCTTCCATTGATTTGGAGAAAACCAGGATGTCGTCCAAGTAAACCAAGACAAACTGTCCGAGTTGCTTGGCGAACGTTTGGTTCATTTCTCCTTGGAAGGTTGCCGGGCCATTTGAAATCCTGCAACATAGCACTCGGAACTGATAATGTCCCATGTGCGTTTGAAACGCGGTTTGGGCACATCATCTTCCGTGATGCCGATTTGATGGTACCCTTGAGACAAATCCAAGGATAAAAACACTTATGCGCCTTGGAGTTGGTCAAAAACATCCTCAATCCGCGGTAAGGGGAATCGATTTTTCACCTTCAGCTTGTTCAACGTCCGGTAATCCACACACATGCGTAAACCACCGTCCTTTTTGTTCACAAAAAGGATCGGCGCACCGTACGACAAGCTACTGGGCTGGATCCACCCTTTTGTAAGGTACTCTGAGATTTGGTGTTCAACCTCTTGCCTTTCTGCTGGACTAAGGCTATACATGGGTCTGAACGAAGGAGTCGCCTCTGGTTGCAATGGAATCGTGTGGCCCATGTGTATTTCTGGAGGAATCCCAGCCGGTGGGTCTTGGAACATCCAAGAACTCCGCCAATAGAGATTTGATCTCTTGTGGCGTGTCTTCCTTCACGTCGTCCTCCTTTTTTTGTAGCTGCGCCAAGAAGTATCGACAACCTTGTCAATAGGTCTCTTGAACTGCATCACAGGCAAGCTGGAATGGACTTTGAGTCAGGTTAGTGATGATTCCGTACTCGGAATCAACGTATATCGGCACTGTCCCTTTCGGAGGATTAAACGCTTTGATTCAAAGCACATTACAACCTTGTTCTCACGGAGCTAGGGATCACCAAGCACCATGTCAAACGGGTAAAAAAGGTTTAGTACCTTCAACGTGACACTCTGTGTGTACCCTGGAATACAAATTTTTTCTTTACAAGTACTGATCACAGGTATCGTACAGTTGTCACCAACAACAACTACGCCAATCGATGGTTCGTAATTCAGGCCAACCTGTCGGGTAAAGCCAAGGCTAACAAAAGAGTTGTCTCCTCCAGTGTTAGAAAGTACGTTCACGGGAGTACCAGCTAGGTGTCCTTTGAACAGCATCGTTATGTTGCCTCTACTCTTCTGACTGAACAGGCTCGACGACGGCAAGCCGAGTTTGTGATAAACACGGAATCTGTACGACAAGCGTCGCAACTTCCACGATTCACCCACTTGATTCCACATCTTGTGGGCACGTGTAAATTTGGCTCGCACCTTCCAGTCTTTAAGTTTTACTGGGTCGAAATTGTCGACTAAAGGTACCACGGATGTGATTGAACTCATTGCTTTGAGGGCATTCGCTTCAATCACTCTGTCACACAACTCTTGCACAGTGGTCGGTGTCGCCACCACAAAGCATGTACAAACATGCATCTCGTCCGGAGATGCAAGGTTTAGTGGGCAATGTCGGTTAGAAAGTGTAGAATGCGGTTCAATAAGATGAGAGAAAACAACAGAGAAATTTGAACTTGTCAAAAACTCAAATTATTTATCACCCTCAATTGAAAACACGAACCCACACTCGTGATCCAGTTTTACCCCTGAGTGGTCCCCACTAACGTCACTCAGGGTGGGGAAAACCCGCCCCACGGCCTTGTCCGTTACCACGGCCGAGCCCATTGCCGCGACCGCGACCCTGTCCATGGCCCTGTCCGCAGCCTCCTACTACACCATCTCCACGAGGTGCTGCTCCTGCAGCTAACGCCGCGACCTCTTGTCCACCACCAGCAGCCTCTGGGCATTGAGCCCTAAAGTGGCCCGGCTGCATGCAGTTGTGGCAGAGCCCTTCGCAAAATGCTTCGTTGCGACGCTCACGCGCCGCCTGTAGCTCGTCATTCTCACGGCTGCGCTTGTTGTTGGGGCCCTTGTGTCCACCAGCCTTCTTGGCTGGAGGGTTTGCAGGCTGCTTGTCCTTGAGCCCGCCTCGTTGTCCAGCTGACCCACCAGCCCCTGCAGCGTCCATGCGCATGTCGCGGCCTTGTGCCCGCGCATTCGACCGTGCATCAGAGTAGTGCTTCGGGTTCGCCGAATACACTTCACTCATGTAGTCGCGCAACGCCTGTTGTACCCTTTTTTGCCATCGGCCGGAATCGAATTGTCTTATAGCATGCAGGGATCAACTATCCGTCGTGGTTCACTTCACACTATGCTACGACGCCGCTTGACGTATGACATTCCATATTGCACCTTTGCCCCACTGATTCTCTGCGTGTTTTCGCAGATCGGAAGACTTTGCCTGGTTCCTTCTCCTGGTCATTCGATGGATCATTCACCGCATCACCGTAGGGAATATGTCACGCTTATTCCCTAATCTTAGCTGATTCATTGGTATTCACTCACAGAGGGCCAATCATTCACCGTATGATACGATGACCACCTAAGACAATCTTAGTCGTTCGATGGATCATTCACCGCATCACTGTGGGGGAAGATGTCATGCCTATTCCCTATTCTTAGCTGACTTATTGGCATTCATTCATTGACGGCCAATCATTCACCGGATGACACGACGCCCGCCTAAGATGAACACTCCTGATAACACAATCAAAGCATTTGCATTCAGTCAAAAGGTGAGACACATGATCAGCATTTCTCTTCTACTCATGCATTCAACATCCAACATGTCACCAAGCAACATGCGCAAGCCATATGCTTCCTGCACCGCCGGATCATCGGTCCGAGCTGGCCGTCGCACAAGCACTATGCGGTTGACTATGTCTTGGTCGCTTGCCCGTGGAGCAGCGCGGCGCAACTCCAATGGACCGTCAATGCATCGACCTGCACCGGAATTGGTATGCGCCAGGTCGTCCTCCTGAAGGCGGAAGAGTTCTTGTCGGTACCGCTGGTAGGCTCGAAATGCCTCGGCCCGTTCCTCGGCTGCTTCTGCGGCGCGTCGCCCGACGTCACGCGCGGCCTCCTGCCAACTTTCCACGGGGCGGGGCTCGTCGTCACGGGGAAGTCTCCGCAACCACGGTTGCCAGAAGTACTCCAGGGCCCCACCAACAGGATGATGCGACTATTGCATCACTCCCAGGACCGTTCGCGCACCGAGTTGATGTGGCACATTGCAACAGCTGCAGATGGCATAGAAGGTCACCGGGGAGTCTCGGGCGGCCCTGGTTGAGCTGGGCGGCTGGAGCTCCTGCGGAAACTCAGGACCCAGCCATGACGGCTCTGTGACGTGCTCCTCGGGAAGCGGCTTTCCCATCCAGGGATGGCTGCTCGCACACACACACATACACACACACACACACACACACACACACATACACACACACATACAGACACACACACACACACACACACACACAGACACACATACACACACGCCTCCTCGCACTCCTGACCCGGCCTAACTTTTCTACTCTGACTTGTCGCGAGACGGGACACGGGTCCCGCTCGAGGGTCTGGGTTGACTGAGGGGCAGCAATCTCTCAGTCTTGCTGGTCACCGCTGGGCTTGACTTCCCAGGCCAGGGTTGGGTCCGGAATCGGCAGCTGGTCGTCCGCTCGGGCGCAAGCAACGTCGGGTTTGAATGTCTCAGCGATCTCAGCGTCAGCAGCCAGTCAGCAATTGGTTATCTTCTTTTCATCCTCCTTCTCGCACCGCCCCTCCAATACTTTCATCTCGTCCACTGGCCCCTTTCGCGGCTCGCACATCAAAAGTGCCTCTGGATGAGGCGCCTTAAGTACCGTTCCTCTTTCCGTGGTTTGGGTGCGACTCTGCTACCATCAAGCCAGCTTCGGGCCACCTTCTTTCCTTCCCCGCAGGTCCAGTCAGGTCACAGCCTCCGCCGCAAACTTCCTTTCCGCGCCTCGTCGCCTTCCGGAATCGAACTGCTCCTTTCGTGATTTACTTTTCCTCGGTCGGTGGTCGTCGGATCATCCGTCGACCCCTTTCCCAGATTCTGACCCCGGGCCCACTTTCCATCCCTTCCTCCGGTGGATGAACAAAACACCGTTAACACTGTTATACCCTACACCCGTAAAACAAGTTGGACGTCCCCGTCCATCCAACCCCCTTCTGTGTTTCGTTCATCCTGCTATCTCCTCTCCGGTGCGTCACTCGCCGCATGGCTAGTGCTCCCATCCCCTTCCCGGCACAGATTCCTCAGCCCCTTTTTCCGATGATGAATACTCCTCCTCCGCCCATCTCGTTCTCTCCATTCCATCCAATTCTCGATGGAGCCCTTCCTGCCATATCATTTCATTCCGAGCCTTGGGGCTCTGGCGTGGGATCACCCGGCATTCTCCTCCCCCTGTTCCTCTTTCTTGCTTCTCCTGCAATCGTCGTTCTGCCTCCCTATGTTTTACTTGCACCCTCCTCCTCGCATCATCACTCTCCTCACAGGGTATGCAGAGAGGTCCATCAAGCCCTGTCTACGCGTTGCTGTAGCGACAGGCACATGGGAGATACACCCGTCAATGGCAGCTGATACAGTGCCACCTGCGAATGCGCACTATACCCCTGCACGTGGCGCACGGCTTGCTGCACGAATTTTTGCATCAAAGACATTGATACAACATGATGCGCCCCCCATGACGCAACCTCATTTCTCCCACCTTCTTCACACATTCGCTGTGTGAGAAGCATCCACACTTCTCACACCATGGGATCACTCCTTTAGCTCCCTGAAGCAGCTGGGGCAATCCCCTTTTGCCATGCCCGTGCGTGGTTGTACCCAACAGCTACTACAGTTATTCCGCCCATCTCTGTTCCTCTTGATGCAAGCGGCGTGTGCTGCCCGCTTAAAATAGTCACATCTCCCGTGCGGGGCCTCCAGCGGCCTTTTGCATCCACAACACACAATTCCTGCCGTAGCGTTGCGCTCTTGCCCCAGCATGACCATTACCTCGGCGGGAATTCCTTGCTTGATCTTCTGGCAAGGCACGCAGCTCTACCCTTCTTCTTTTTCCGCCATCCCACATTCGTTATGCATGTGGCATTTACAACACCTGTATTGATTAGCAGGTATGTGTACCCTCTTCTCACACCATGGGTAGCTACCGGCGCGAGGTGTCCTTTCCCCCACCGGTTCCTTGCTTGTGCCTACGCCCCTCACATCTTCTTCCATTGCTGCATTGCTGCCGATCCATTTTTCTCATCCTGCCCCTGCTCCTGCCATGGCGTCTTTGTTCCCACTGCCTTGTCTCACCGCTGCTTCAGCCACATGCTTCCATTCTGGCTCCGCCAATAACCCACCGGTGCTGCTCCATGGATTTTGCGCAACCCCCACGCCCGTCTCTGCTGCCTTCCCTTGCACTCCCATGGGTGTCCTTCGCCTTTCTCCCGATGCTGATCCCCTTGCCTGTGAGGGGTGTTGGGGGCCTCCCTACTCCTCTCTCCCTCTGTCGTCCTTCTGAGGTGGTGCGATGGTCCCATCGCCGTGCCGGCACGTTATCGACCGGAGCACTGAGTCGCCCTCTCGTTTCTGAGTGCCCAGGCGCCATCGCCCCTCGCCTAGCCTCGGTTCCCCATCCATGCTGCATCCTTTCCAGTGTACTCGGCATGCCTCGGCGCCGAGTAGGTCGATTATCCGTCGATGGTTGAGGGTGGGAACGCGTGTCTGGTCCTAGTGGGGCTGGTAGCCTGGGTGCTGCAGGTAGCGGCTCATCCCTCAAGAGGCACCACTGAGGTGTCGCAGCCAACGCCTCATTCACCATCATCAGTTTCTTCCTTCTTACCTCAGGGACATCCATCATCCTTAGCACCCTCATGGCCAACACTGCTTTCCGAGCCACTACTCCCTCTGGCCCTGGCAATGTCACTGCATTGCGATGGAGTTGTTCTACTGGGCGGGCGTCCGCATATGAGCGCGGCACTTCCCTTTCCCTTGTGCCTTGTTGTTCCTCTTCCTCCCATCGCTTCTTATCCCGTGCCCGAGCCTCGAGGAGTCGCAGCCTTACCACACATCTGCCCGCAAGGCTGATGGAGCGGCTGATGGCATCCTTCACACCACTCGGTGGCGTTGTGGTTGCCACAGTTGGTACAGTACAGGTGCCACTCCATGTTTGCCGCTTGCCGTCCTCCCTTTCCCTGCTCCTCTCTTTCCTTCCGCATCTTCCCTTTCAGCTCCGGTGCATAGGCTGGGCACACATGCACTGCCTTCCACTACAGCAGCTCTTCTTCCCTACATATGTAGTGGAGGGCTACCCTGCACTTGTAGCAGCATTTCTTCTGCGTCCTCACCACCCGCTTGCACTTTCCGCATTCCTCCATCTCCTCTACCCCAGGGGTAGTTGGTTCTGGTCCAGCAGCCTGTCCACCCTCCTTGCCCATCTCTTGCTCTTGTTGAATCAACCTCTGGATGCAACTCTTGTAGTGTCATCCCAACCCCGGGATCTCGGTCCCACACTTGCGGTGGAGGGGTGCTTTGCATTCATAGCACCAGGATGCTTCCGTGGGATCGTGCGGCTCTATGCAGGCTTCGCACCTCTCAATCCAGTGCTTGGGCGCATGCCTGTGTTTTCTCTTGTCCTCTTTATCTGCCTTTGCCAGCATGATGGATGCACACTTCTTGCAACCTATCACCTTCCGCCTTGCCCGCACCTTCAGACCCTGGCAGGCCGCATGGGGGACCTGGACCGGTACTTTGCCAAAGTGGGGGTGTCTCACAACCTCTCCGTCCCCGCCACGCCCTAGCAAAATGGCATGTATGAGCGCTAGATCCGTACCATGGAGGATGCAGTTCGCTCAATGTGCGTGGATAGCGACATGCCGGAAGTGTTCGCTTTTGTGGGCATGGCCTACATGACATGGGTCTGGAACCGGATCCCTCACGGCCCCCTGCCCAACACCCACACCCCGTAGCAACTCTGGTACGAGCGTCGTGCCGACCTCCGATTTGCGTGTGTATGGGGATCTCTTGCTTGCATCCGATTTGCACCAGAACAACACGGTTCCAAGTTCTCCTTTCACGGTTGTGTCTACGCGTTTGTTGGCATGGCTCCACTCTCCTAGGCCTGGCGCTTCTAGAACCCCAGTTGGCGGCGCATTGTCAAGTCTCGAGGCACCTTGTTCTTTGAGTGACTCTCCTTCCGTGACCTGCCTGCTGGTGGAACCCCGCAGTCGCATTCCCCTGGGTGTGGTGCGGTCCCTCGTGCGGGGGGGGGATGGGCTGACCGATGGTGCCATCCTGGTCACCCGGGGTGCTACTGGTCCGTCCCATCCACCAGCTGGCTCGCCTGCGACACCCACACCACCTGCATTGTCTCCACCGCCTCAACAGGGTGCATCACCTGTGTCGTCATCCCCTCTTGCCTCCTCGGCACTTGGATCACGTGCTGAGTCCCCAATGTTGCCCTTATCATCCGCACTTGCATCACCGATAGAGGTCCCTCTGTCGTCTGTATTGTCACCACTTGCGCCACCTGTGCGACCAGACGAGTCGTCTGGGTCGTCACCCTCCTTCGTCTCCCTAGTCGACGTACCAGCACCACCTGACGCACCGTCGGTCATGTCGGTGCCTGATGCGTGTCAACCTCCTATCCCAATTTCATTGTCACCAGAGCCCTAGAGACGAGGTGAGGATGGACGCCTTCACCCATGCCCTACTCGTAGTGTCCACAATGGGGACCCCGGCACGAGGGCCCTAGGCCTCAATGTGCAGGGGCTCACTGAAGTCCACCCTGGCTGAGATACAAGCCTTACGCTCCTTGCTTACGAGTGCCGACTTGCAGCTCACTCCACAGAGGCTACTGTCACTGTTGGCCATCCGTCTGTAGCCTATGCCTTGGCCACGTGCAGCGGAGCTGCTATGGCTCCAGACCCCAGTGTGGTGGGAGTGTCGCCAGACCCAAACACATTGCATCAGGCCCTGGCTCGTTCTGATGCAAGACTCTGGTGTGCAACGTGTGAGGCTGAGCTGGCGGCCATCGATGAGCATGCGGTTTTCAAACTTGTAGACCTACCGCGCGGACGGAAGGCTGTTCAGACCAAGTGGGTCTTGCAGAAGAAGGTTAATCCGGACAACTCGGTCGATTGCCACAAAGCACGGAAGGGATTGACTTTCCTCACACCTTCGCACCAGTTGGACACACGACCACGACCTTGGGCCTGTTGTCCTAGGTAACCCAGCACGATTGGGAACTCCACCAGATGGATGTCAACAACACATTTTTGCATGGGAAGCTAGACAAAGAGATCTGCATGGCCCAACTCCTAGGGTTCGAGGATGGCAGTGGCCGTGTGTGGCGGCTTCGGAAGGCACTGTGCAGCTTGAAGCAGTCGCCTAAGTGTTGGAACAAAAAGATTACCGGCACGCCACAAAAAGATTACCAGAGCATGGCAGACCCATTGCTCTTTTTCTCTTAGACTATTGCGTCACTGACGACCATCTTGGTCTACGTCGATGACCTTTTGATCGATTCATCCGATCTGAAGGCTATCAAAGCAGCTAAGGGAGTGCTACAGTCGACATGTAAAATGAAGGACCTGGGAGAGGCCCTATTGTTTTTGGGCATGGAGATTGTACGTGATCACGCTCGGTGGACACTCCTGGTCCATGAGAAGCGGTGCACTCTTACTCTGGGGGAGCGTTTCACCGAGCTACTTAGTGGCGTGCACACGGCGTCAACCCAGATCACCACCGACGGCTTGGATGCTGTGAAGGTCAAAAATCTAGCGGAGCTGGGGGAGCTAGTCGATGTGACCCTGCACTTGCGAGTCATTGGCTCACTCATGTACCTGCCCATGACAACAAGGCCGGACATCGTCTTCAATGTCAGCCTGCTTGCGCAGTTCTCACAAGCACCATGCGGGCGGGTTGAGAAGGCTGCTATCCGGTGCGTGCGGTACGTCGTGTCCACCGCCCGCATCGGCCTTCGATACCGAGGGCAGGCCTCCGTGGTCCTCGACAGGTACACAGACAGTGACTGGGCATGGAGCCCAGACGGCAAGAGTCGCACTGGCTACGTCTTCCTCATTAGAGGAACTACCATATCATGGCAAGGCTGTAAGCAGGGTTGCATTGCTCAAAATACCGCGGAAGTAGAGTATGTAGCTCTAGGTGCTCGCACAACTGAGAGTGTGTGGTTGGTGCATCTATTGCATGAACTACGTCAATCCATGCCCCCTGTTGTACTTTGATGTGACAACGAGAGCACGAAGGCCATCACAAAGAACTCCGGTCTGTTCCATGCACGCACGAAGCACATCAATGTCGAGTACAATTACATCCGAGATCTAGTGGATTGAGGTGAGATTCAGATTATGTGGGTTCGGCACCGACTCGCAGCAGGCCATTTATTTTGACAAAGGCCATCACTTATATGAAGTTTCTTGCGGCTGTACGTTCTTTGGGATTGCACCCTGCCAGTTGTGTGGACTGACCTCTGCTGTTGAGTTGTTTCCACTATCGTTTGTTATTGTTGTGCTTGTGCCGCTGCTTGCATCTGTGCTATTATGTCCATGGACCTGTTCGCCATGTGGTCATAAAGGAGTGATATCCTGTACATAGTTGACTGTAACCTCTCGGCTCACGACCATTGCCTTGCAGACCCCTGGTGAGACGGAGGATACTGAAGATTGGGGGAGTAGACGCGAGTCCTGCAGGTGCCGAAAAGCTGTGACTAGCCGCCGGATACGCGCCTGCACTCACTCCACGTACTGGCTTCCCGGGTGGAAGTGCTCATGCATTGTCTCAAAACAATCC
>SZWC01015096.1:8852-31782 GCA_023375785.1 Penium margaritaceum
GGGGGGGGGGGGGGGGGGGGGGGGGGGGACAAGGGAAGCAAGGCAGAGTACGAGAAAGTGTGGGAAAGGTGAATAGGTCTTCCCCCATTTTTTTTTGGAAGTAGAGAAGGCGTGGATGGCAATAATGTGTGTGACATAGTTAAACAAGCAACGGACTTGCTTGCTATTGTAAGGTCAACTGTTTCACCATATATCTGAGAGTTACCCACTGCAAATCCCATGCATAAACGATCGAGGAAAAACACCCGCAGCATTCTAGCCAGGATAACTAATCACACCCACCTCAAAAGACACCGCTGGAAGCCAGCATGTTTCTGTGCCAACCTTGTAGCGAAGAATAGAGGTGAACATGAATCGTGCTGGTGCTCTGCCATGGTTGCTTGATGCTCAAACCCTCCACATGGTTCGATTACATGCTGCTCCTCCACAGTGCTCACCGGCAGCCTCATCAGCAGAACCTCCTCCATTCAGGGACTTTGTCGTGACTATGCTTTCTAGATGATGTCTCAGAGCTACGAAGGAGTGCACCACTCATTCTGCCGGGATGTCCAGTAGTCACCTTTGTGGAGGCAGCTAGTGTGCAGCAAGGCTATCTTCAAGGCTTTATGTCTGTGACTAAAAGAAAAAAGCTCCCCTATGACCCATAGATGGCACACCCAGCTATAGGATGGACAGCCACAGACACGTCCGAGGACATCATTGTTCTGTACAAGTTTACGGTTGCAACACGAGCAGGCAACACATCGCCTAGGCATATCACAAGCATACAGTGGGTCTGTAGCGTGCACGCCAGGCCTGAAGACATTGCTGCTGAACGTTTTCATCAAGAAGTGAACATGCTGCTTTCGGGCATCGACCCAGACAGTCTGGACATCACTTTGTGTAATACCCTTTCGCACAAAGTGATGCTCCAGATCAATAAGATTCTTGCATGTGTGATGCATGCCATCATGCTTAAAGACGGCTTTGGTGCTCTGATTGTCACAGTGCACGGGGATGAAAGACATGGGCACACACAGGTGCCATTACAATTGACACAGCCAGATACTCTAGCACGTACGTGCGTTAAGTGTGACGTACTCAGCCTCATTGGAGCTTCACTGCACACATCCCCCGTTGCCACTTTTTTAGGAGACAGCTGTCTTCCCAGCGATGAAAACGTAACTGGTTTGACTGCAAGCGTTATTATCATGTGGCTAGTAACTATCAGTGTATTAGGTGACAGCAATTGGCGGCTATACATAATGGAATAGGCTGGCAATTGCTATGGAGAGCGTAAGGTCCCATTCAATGTGCAGCCTCCATGTGATATGCACTCGAATTCTTTGAGAATTGTGCAAGGGAATGTCAACGCTCATGGTCGTGGCCTGGTCTATAAGGGAACCAATGATTTGGAGATAGCCTGTGACATCCACAAGCTCCCCCAGCTTCAACACATCTTGTGGCTTTAGCACATGCTGGCCGGTGGGCGTCATCAGCGTCATTGCGGTGGGAATTCCCTCAACAAATGAAGTGAATGGCTCCCAGAGGCCACGTACATACACAGCTTTGTTGACTTGGAGAGTATGGTGCTAACAATGTTGATCGAGCTGCATGCCCGGGAAGCCACTCGGGGTCCAAGTCCCTCATTTTTTACGTTGAATGGAATAACAATTTCATTGCATCCACAAACGTAGGAATGTGAAATGCAATAAGCAAGTCTTTGATATAGACAAGGATAGTGTTTAGGTGTGCAAGCTGTGCTATCAAAGAGGGGGGATTATCTCTGCTGCGTTAGATGCCTACTCCTCCAGAATAGAGGTGATCTCTTAGTCTCGGCAGCGTAGCAATCGCTTCAGATCATAAGGAGCCCTTCGAAGCCGCCCATCTTTCTCATTTCTATTTGTGAAACAGACCAGCTGTACCATGTAATTTTCCTCATACAAATCATTCTGCAAAGAGTTATTCGCGTTTGTTTCCTCTATCTCCTAGTCATGATGTGGAACAAGGCTCAAGAGCATACCTACAGCAGTCTAGTGACCCAATGACGTAAAAGGTCTTGTTGAAGTTGACTTCAGGTGCTTGTGAGAACTCTTCCGACATGAGGCTTGTCTTGTATAGTTAAACTTATCAGTCATGCTTCAGCTTTCCCCAGTGCACCCAACGGGCAGAGACACCCTTGCGCCCAGGTAGTGGATTGACCAGGTCATAGAAAGTATGGTACTAAAGAGCCTTCAGATACTCATGCATAGTGGCTTCCCACTGCTTCGTATCAGCTGCCTTGCGTGCGTTGCAGACTGTGCTGAGTTCAGGCGCTGAGGGTTTGGCGCCGGTAGTGGCATGCCACTTCGTGATGCTGCCTGACAACAACGCCTCCCCAACAAGGCGATGAAAGGTAGAGAGATCAAGACCAAAAGCTGGCTGCAAAGGAAGTATCCTAGTGATCGCTTCCGTGTACACGAAGAAGACGGTGAGGTAGAAAGACCATCATATGTGGGAAAAATCAAAGAAACGGAATGAACAAGATCATAGCTAGCAGAAGGAGAAGCAGGCACAAACACCAGCACACTACATGATTTGGGACACTTGAAGCCACACAGAACTGTGCAACAAGGGGGACAGAGAACAATGGTGCAAATGCAAGTCGCATGCACTACTCATCCAGAGAGGTCCCATAGCAGACTGACCTAAAACGAAGGCAGGTACTGGAATTTGGGCAGAAACCGGCCACCACTGGGGCAAAGAAAGGTAGAAAAAACCAACACTCAGAGTGAAAAGAATTTGGCCAGAGCTAGAATGCATGAAGTGATTGAACCTGGGGGGACCAAATGAGAAAAAAAACAGAACCAAATGGCGACATGTGGGTCGTGGCTCTTAAGTCCAGCATCCAGGAGCCACCCAGCATATTGACCAAGGGAAGAATACCAAATGTGGCAAGGGTGCTGTCAATAGGAATAGATGTGTGTGCGTATGACAGCACGTGGCAAGACAACAAGATGAAGTAACAAACTTCCAATGCTTGATCCACAGGTTTCCGTCAACAGATTGTCCAACAGTACTTCAGAGGCTCCTCAACGAAGAAGAAAATCAGAAACAAAAAATCAGACTGACACACATGAGCTTGGGGCAATGCAATCAAAATCTGACCCTCCTGATGTATGCATAGCGGCTGAGTGGGGAAATTCCTGAGCTGAAGCTCGCCATCAGTCGAGGTTGGAGTGGTTGAATTTGAGCAGACAGAGCGTGCCTCCAGAAAGAGCAACATCTTGCAGGCAAGCAAGAACTACTGTGTTAGGCCAAGGAAGGGAGACTGGAGTAGGTAGTTGTTCCATAGTGCAACAGCCATCCCCAAGGCCAGAGAAGTGGTGAGCGAGAAGGAAAAACCTACAGGCTGGATTGTGCCCGCGCCACGGTGGATTTTGATGCTAATTGAGTAGAGGAGATGGATTATGATGCACTAGAATAGGAGCCATATGTGCATACTTAGAGAGCATGGATCAAAGAGGCAAGATGATTGCCGGTTGGGGCCTTTGGAAAATGCAATCGTAGGGCTAGTGTTGAGGTCAGAGTGTTTCACAAAACAGTGAATACTTCTCGTTCGCTGTCTCCCCACCGCCACTCATTTTCTTTTCGTGTAAGGTCAGAGAGAGGCGCTGACACTCGGGCGTAATCCCGTACAAAGCGCCGGTATTAATTGCAGAAGCGAAGAAGAACTTGAACGTCTCGAACGTTGGCCGACATCGGCCAATCAGCGACTGCTGCCACTTTTTCCGGATCCATGGTGATCCGTCCGCCGTTGATGACGTGATTAAAAGAATCCATTAAACGGCGACCAAAGTCGTACTTCAAGAGTTTTCCAAAAACATCCTCTCTTTGTAAAGCTTTTGAAGATGTCCATCGTGCTCCTCCGAGGTGCACCAGGATTTCGTCGAGGTACACCACGACAATGTTATTGAGGTACGGGCAGAAAATATTTTTCATCACCGCCATGAACATCAGTGGGGAATTTTTAAGTCCAAATGGAATTACCATGAACTCAAAGTGTCCGTACCGAGTGTGGAATGCAATTTTCTTGATGTTGGCGTTTGGACGCGGATCTGGTGACAGCCGCTACGTAGGTCAATTTTGGTGAAAATTTGAGCCCCTTGGAGTTGGTTGTAAAAGTTCATCGGCTTGGGGGAGAGGACAGATGTTCTTGATGGTAGCGTTGTTCAATGATAGATAGTTCACACATCTGCATTTTGTTGGTTTTTTTTCTTCACGAGCAGTAGAGGTACGACGTACGATGGCGTGGATGGGCGAATGAACCCTTGACCAAGCATCTTGTTGAGCTACTTTTTGGTTTGGCCAGCTTGTGATCGCTCATCCAATAGGCCCCTCAAAATGTGGGTCGGCTGCCTAGTTTCAGCTTGATGCAATGGTCGATGTCGCGTTGTGGTCGTAGGGTTTTTAGGAGTTCGTCGGCGAAGACGTCCGTAAACTCTCAGATTTGTTGTGGGAACTCTCCGGGTATCATTGTAAACTTTGTTGATGCCGTAGAGGCCGATGAGGCTGGTGAGTCAGCTGCTGCCACTTCCGCTTCCTCCATTGGCTCGAGATGCACGAGCCATGGATGAGCTCCTCGCCGTATAAAGTGTTTGGCCACGTTGTGCGGAATCAGCTCCACAGGTTGTCACTTATTGGCTACCGCGGCTTTCTCTACTACTTCCGCCTCTACTAATTTCACTGTTTTCTTACGTCCCACGTGTGGAAGTTGTTGCTTGGCACCATCAATTTCCACGTAGATGTCATCATCGTTCCAGTCAACTTATGGATTGTGTCGGTACAGGAAATCTTGTCTGAGAATGATTTTGGGGTCACTCAATGGACAGGACCTACAGACCGTTACATCCTGCAAATAACCCACTTCTATTTGTAGTGGTTCTCGGATTCTTTGTATTTGAAATCTTCCATCAATGGTTTTTCCATCAAATTGTCAATGCGCCGGATAGCAACGGTCTAGAAAATGGGTCCCGACATGGAAGGCCGCCAACCGCTCTTGGTATTGCAACCAAGATAACATATCACCCTCGAACGAGGGATCCACACTTTAGGTTCGTTTGGTTTGCAACCTCACGAAGTCCGCATGTTGGTCTTTAGTGTCTATCTTCGGTTGGACACTCCGTGAGGGGTCTCAAAGGCAAGAACTGTAAATGGATGCATGCAAGGTACAGGATTTTATACTTGCAGAGCTTTGCTAAAGCTTCTGCTTGTAGTGACTCCACTGGAGCCAACCTCAACCTACAGTCCTCCTTGGCGCGTCCTTAGACCGCCAAGTGTCATCCTCAAGGCAGGCTCTAGTAAGCTTCCTAGAAGCTTCCTGTCCCAGTTTGGGCCACAAAGAAAATTACGGCCGTCGTGGGGTTTGAACCCGCAACCTCTCGTTTTGAGACTCTGGTGCCTATTCGACCAAGCCAAAAAGGTATGGTTCCTATGATGAGCCACAGGGGACACATCCATTATGGGCAGTGCATTCCTGGCCCATCTCATAACAGACCAAGGGGACGTACTCCATAGAGCAGTGCATGCCTTGTCTGTATGTGTGGCTAGCCAGCTAGGCAGTGGACAAGGTGCATACTATCTCAACAAATCTCTCCCTTGCACCTCTGTCCATCTGTCCCTTGCTCGGCTCCATCAATGCCTTGGAGCTCACCCTTCCTCTGCCGCGCTCCTCATGCCGAATCCACGAATGCTTGCATAGTACAAGTCGCTCTAAAGCGGCTTGGTCATGCAGTCAGCAAGCATGCTCTTTGTTCCGCAGTGCTGCAAGTCCACCACATTCTTCATGACCAGGTCACGTAAGCAGTGATAACGTATGTCGATGTGCTTCATTCGCCGGACGGTAATCTCGTCTTCAGCCATCGAGATGGCACTCATGTTGTCCACGTGTACGACAGTGGCGTCCTTCTGTGGAACTGCCATTTTGCCAAGCACGCTGCGCAGCCATTAAGTCTCCTTGCACACCTCAGGCAGAGCAACGTACTCTGCCTCAGCCGTTGACACGGAAACACAATCCTGCTTCCGACTTGCCCATGAGATGGCAGCGCCATTCAAGATGCACACGTATCCAGAGGTGGACTTCTTTTCGTCGAGATTTCCTCCCCAGTCAGCGTCGGTGTAGCACTTCATACGAAGGGGATCCGTTCCTTCTTGGCGTCCAAGGACAAGGCCCATGTGACGTGTCTTGTGCAGGTAGCGCAAGATGCGCTTGACTGCTTGCCAATGTTGTGGCCCAGGGTTGGCCACGAATCTCCTCACTTGTCCCACAGCATAGTAGATGTCCGGACGTGTCACTACCATGGCGTACATGATGCTACCCACAGCGGACTGGTAGGGGATGTCTTGCATCTCGTTTTGTTCTGCTTCGTTGCTTGGCGACATGGAGGTCTTCAGCTTTGTGTCGGTCGTCATTTGGGTGCTGACAGGTTTGCAGTCTTCCATGTGGTAGCACTTCAGTACCTCACCGATGTACTTGGTCTGGTTGAGTTCAATGGTGCCTGCTACTCGGTTGCGGTGGATGGCAATCCCGAGGTAGTACTCGAGAGGACCCATGTCCTTCATCTTGAACCTTTTTCTGAGGTCAGACTTCAGCTCATCTAGTAGCTCGACCGAAGACACGAAGATGATCAGATTATCCACATACAATGACACCAGCACCAGCCCTCTCCCATCATCGCGCACGTACATGCTCGGGTCATTCTGGCAATGCGCGAAGGAGAGGCCGATCATGAAACCGTCCATCTCTTTGTACCACATCCTTGGGGCCTGTTTCAGTCCATAGAACTCTTTCACCAACTTGCACACTTTGCCCTTGGGAGCTTTGACTCCTTCGGGCACCTCCATCAACACTTCCTTGTCGAGCTTCCCATAAAGAAAAGCTGTCTTTACGTCCATCTGGTGTATCTCCAGGTTCCTTGCGGCTGCAATTCCAAGGAGAGAGCGGATGGAGGCAAAGGTCACGACGGGCGAAAATGTCTCATCGTACTCAAAGCCCGGGCGTTGAGAGAGCCCCTTAGCCACTACCCTTGCCTTGAACTTTTCGATGCTGCTGTCTTGCTTCTTCTTCACTCGGAGGACCCACTTGGATCCCACCACGTGGGCCTTGTCGGGTCTATCCACCAGCACCCACGTGCCGTTCTCGGCAATGGACGCGAGCTCGCTGTCCACTGCCTCCTTCCACTTGGCCGCATCTGGGCCATTCATCGCCTCCGCCATTGTGGATGGCTCTCCCTGAGCCATGCACGACCAGCTAAGGCCAGTCCAATCNAGCCCGGGCGTTGAGAGAGCCCCTTAGCCACTACCCTTGCCTTGAACTTTTCGATGCTGCTGTCTTGCTTCTTCTTCACTCGGAGGACCCACTTGGATCCCACCACGTGGGCCTTGTCGGGTCTATCCACCAGCACCCACGTGCCGTTCTCGGCAATGGACGCGAGCTCGCTGTCCACTGCCTCCTTCCACTTGGCCGCATCTGGGCCATTCATCGCCTCCGCCATTGTGGATGGCTCTCCCTGAGCCATGCACGACCAGCTAAGGCCATTCCAATTTTCCTCATATCGCAAAGGTGCTCTCTTTGGTCGCAAATTGCGCCGCGGTAGTGGTGCGGCTTCTTGCTTTGGTGCTGGTGCTTCCACAGGTGGTGGTTTGTCATCGTCGTCGTCGTCGTCGTCGTCAGAAGAGTCATCAGACTCCAAGTCAGACTCGGAAGCCCCGGATGCCTCGGTATCCGCGTCCATGTCAGATGCTGCATCATCCTCCAGAGCTGCTCTCCCATTCCCACCACCTGCTGGCAAAGCGAGCCAGTTGTTTGGTGCTTGGTCTCTGGATTCAAGCAACACTATCCACTCTCCCGCTTTGGGAGCGAGGTTCGGGTCCAGCAGCTCTCCCTTTTCAAGGGTGCATTCGTCAAACACGACATCGTGGCTCCTCACGAGCTTCCCTGCTGCCTGGTCCCAAAGCCCATAGGCTTTGTGTGATGTGTTGTATCCAACAATGACACACTTCTTGGAACGTGCGTCCAGCTTGCCTCCACCTTCTCCCGACTGGATCTTCACCCATGCAGTTGACCCAAACACCTTCAGATGAGATGCGTTGGGTTTCTTTCCAGACCATGCTTCTTGTGGGGTCTTCAACTTCTTGTCCTGCTCCTTTCCACGCTTCCGCAAGGCGGTTGCTGGTTTGAGATTCAAGAGGTAGCAGGCTGTTGTTGCTGCTTCTGCCCAAAAGCGAGGTGGGAGCTCGGCGTCGAAGAGCATGCTTCGCACCATGCCGAGTAGGGTGTGGTTCATCCTCTTGGCCACACCGTTGGTTTGGGGGTTGTAAGGGGTGGTTTGCTCGTGGCGGATGCCATGATGCTTGAGCCAAGGTTTGCATGCCTTGTACTCACCCCCGTTGTCACTTCGGAGCGTCTTTACCTTCTTGGACGTTTGTCGCTCCACCATGGCGACGAACTCAAGGAGCTTCTCCTTGACCTCTCCCTTTACTTTGAGGAAGTAGATCCACAACTTGTGGCTGTGGTTGTCAATGAAGGTCAGGAAGTACTTGCTTCCTCCGTTAGACGGTGTGCGGAAGGGTCCACACACGTCACTATGTATCAGTTCCAAGACGTGATCCACTCGTTGACCTCCTCTCCCAAACGGCTTCTTGTTTGCCTTCGCTTGGAGGCATGGTTCACACAATGCACACCCTCTGCCATGCTTTATGGTGCACCCTTCCATTCCGCGGACTACTTATTGCTCCTGCATCTTCTGCAGCATGCTGTTGGCCACATGGCCAAATTGCCGGTGCCACAGCTCAGCGTCATTGTCCATGGTTGATGTGGCGGCTGCAGCGGTCGCCGGTGGTGCATCCTTTGGCTCCGGTGCTAGTGTCTTGGTGGCGCATGCGAGTCCCTCATCCGATGCCTTGGTGACATTGGTTTGAAGCATGTACAGGCCATCGACTCTTGGAACTTGAAGCATGAGATTGTCTTTGGTGTACAAAATCTGGATGTTCTCATTTTTTAGGGCAACCGCTTCCTTGTTGGTAAACACCACTGTCATGTTGTTGTCGGTGATTTGTGAGGCAGACAGCAAGTTGGCTGCAAAGGAGGGCATGTACACCACATTTTGAAGGTTGACCGCCTTCTCCGCACCGTTCACGTTGAACGTGATCACCTTGTCCCCTTCGTCCATGGCTTGGACGACGCCGCCGTTTGCACAGTTGATGCGCAAGACAGATTGGGCCATGGAGACAAATCCACCCTTCTCTTTTGATGAGTGGTGGTTGGTGCCCGAGTCAAGGGCGAATGCCCCGGGCCTAAGGATCGCTGTGCCCTTCATGGGCAGCCCCCTAGCCATCATGTTGGTGAGCTCCTTCTTCTCCTTTCCACCTTTGCTCCCGCCTTCTTTCTTGGGACTACAACAGTCCCTAGCCCAGTGCCAAGCCTTGCCACAGTTGTGACAGTTGCCGGGCTTCTTGGAACTCTTCCCGCCACCGTTGCCTTTCCCTCCACCGCCACCGCTTCCGCTGTTGCCTTGACTGGAGCGAGGGCTTGCACCTTGTCCACCGAAGCGAGAGGCATAGGCTGAGATGTTTGCCTCAGCGCCACTACGTCGCATGGACTCGTTTTGGACATGTTCGGCGACAGCCTCGTACGTCAGATCTGCCTCTTTCCAACCGCCAAATACGGTGATCAAGGACCCCCAGCTTTCCGGCAGCACCATTAGAAGAATCAGGGCACGCATGTTGGAGTCAAGATGCCATTCCATTTGCTAGACCTCCTGCAGCACGTTGTCAAACGACTGCAAAAATGTGGGTATCGATTCTCCTTTGCTCACCCTCATCAACATCAACCGTTGGAAGATGAAGATTCGGTTTGCTAGGGCATTCGATTGATGCACGCGTGAACATTTTGTGTAGGCCTCGGCAGCCAACGTGCATCCTGTGATGTGGGAGTGTTGAGTCTCGTTGATGGACGTTACAAGAATGGCGAGAGCCATGTTGTTCTTCATTGTCCATGCTGCGAGGTCAGCCGCATGCGTCGTCAAGGTCGCATCGGCTGGTGTTGTCTCGGTCCCTTTTAGGATGTCGAGGTAGCCACGCACGTTCATGACAATCTCAAACTGCCATTTCCACAAGGGAAAACCTGTCCCTGTGAATTTGGACATAACCGCCTCAAGACGGGCTGGAGTCGGATCCGCCATTTCTTGCGGTTGCTTGTCTTCTCTACTTCACTGCTACTCTGCTTCGTTGAGGCCGATGAGGCTGATGAGGCTGCTGGCTGCAACCGTTGTCAAAAGGTGCAGTTGATTCCGTTGCATACCCCTCCCGCCGACGATTGCCTAAGGCGATGGTGCCGTCGCGAGAGAACGGACTCAGGGTCGTACCACCTTCTAGAAAGGGGGAAAGCTTAATCCCGTTGGGGCTCGAGGGTCGTGTCCAACATGGACAGAGCTGTTCCTCGTCCCCTAGTCCGCCACGTGCGCGTACCCTACCTGAAGAAGCCGATGGAGCCGATGGAGAAGATGGAGCCGTCCGATGGTCGTGTCCTTGTTGTACCTGTGCACCCTGCAAGACCACGCGCTAGTTGGTCTTGGGCGTGCCTTAGAACCAGAAGTGTGGGCCCATAACCCTTTGGCAATGCACTGGATAGCAACGGTCTAGAAAACGGGTCCCGACATGGGAGGCCGCCAACTGCTCTTGGTATTGCAACCAAGATAACATATCACCCTCAAACGAGGGATCCACACTTTAGGTTTGTGTGGTTTGCAACCTCACGAAGTCCGCATGTTGGTCTTCAGTGTCTACCTTTGGTTGGACACTCTGTGAGGGGTCTCAAAGGCAAGAATTGTAAATGGATGCATGCAAGGTATATGCTTTTATACTTGCAGAGCTTTGCTAAAGCTTCTGTTTGTAGTGGCTCCATTGGAGCCAACCTCAACCTACAGTCCTCCTTGGCGCGTCCTTAGACCGCCAAGTGTCATCCTCAAGGCAGGCTCTAGTAAGCTTCCTAGAAGCTTCCTGTCCCAGTTTGGGCCACAAAGAAAATTGTGGTTGTCGCGGGGTTTGAACCCGCGACCTCTCGTTTGAGACTCCAGTGCCTATTCAACCAAGCCAAAAAGATATGGTTCCTATGATGTGAGCCACAGGGTACATGCCCATTATGGGCAGTGCATTGCTGGCCCATCTCAGAACAGACCAAGGGGACATAAAGCAGTGCATGCCTTGTCTGTATGTGTGGCTAGCCAGCTAGGCAGTGGACAAGGTGCATACTATTTCAACACAAATGTCCCTAGTTCACTCTACAAATCCAACTTGCAAACCATGTCATTGCTTACAGAACTGTGAGAAGCTCCTCCATCCAGTAATGCCAATATCGTTCTGCGAATCTTGCAACCTCAGGATTGTACTATAGTAGTATTGCCGGTTAGTCGTCCTCGTACCCCTCGTCAAACTTTGAGATCTCAGAAACCCTCTGCGGTGTCGTAGGCCATTTAGATGGCCGATCGTTTGGCGTAGATAGCTCCTTAGGGACAAGAGTCGCGCCTTTCACTTCTACCCTTAGTCATTTCCCAACTCACTTTCAGCGACTTCCCCCCCCTTTTGGCCTGCTACTTGCTTTGGCAGTTGTGAGCAATGTACATGAGTTTTCTATAGCTGTAGCAGGTGCACATATCTCTCTGGTCGACAGTGTCCACGTCCACCGGAGTCGAGGAGTTCCCCGACTGATGTTTTCCGTTCCCAGAAAAACTGTGGTTGGGAGGTCACTAGCAGTAGGATTCCAGGACCCGAGCATTGTAGTCGGCACTGTCAATTCTTCCTGCTGCTGTAATCATCCATGGTAAGTCATTTTGGATGCTGAAATTGGCAATCGCTTGCCGGATGTCTCGCTTGACACCGTTGTATTGAAAACTGAGGTTGTCAAGGGCAATGTCTGTGCCAGTGATGATCTCACAAAATCTCTACGAGTACTCTACCATGCTGTACTGCTGATGGAGACATTGGAGATTGTACCGAGCATCAGATTTCTCGTTCAGTCATCCAAATCATGCAAGCATTACGTGTGAGAGCTCGTTCTAGTCGGTTGGGGGCATCAGCGCGACTTGCCATTGCGGGCTGATCTGCTCCAAGGATAGAACGCCTGTGGTTGGCGATATGAGATGTACGCCATTGGACGTTGATGAGGCCACGCCGGTAACCTGCTTCTGTTCAATGGTTGCTAGATCAAACCACCAACTTAGTGCAATGCCACGGAAAAGAACGGCCGCGAGGTCAATCTTCTTTCATTTGTTGTTGACCCTTGCAGCAAGGAACTACACCTCTAGACTCATGAGCCACATCCAAATCGTTGGTCCCTTAGAATTTGCAGGATTGAACGGTTTTGGAGGGGCCAGTTGGATCTTGGATTTTCTCGAGAGTTGGGTATTTCTCTCAATGAGCACTTCATGTCGTGTATGTGCATTGCGAAGAGCCTCCATCATGACGTTGAGTTGTTGGAGCAGATGGCTGTTGATCCCCTCGAGCGCGGAGGTATAGTTTGCCAGTTCCTTGTTGATCCGTGCCCGTCTTCCGGTGCCACCTGTTGTTCCTGTTGTCGTCTTCGAGGTTGTCGATAAGGGTGGCTGGTTTACAGCTGTTGGATCCACGACCGGATTGGTCGTCGGAGCCGTAGAGGTTGATCCAGCTGCCGCATAGCTTGCCACGCCAGAGTTTGCTGCCGCTTCATGGTTCATGTACATGGGCACTTTGTGCTCCTCCATCGCCGAAGTCGTCACGGCTACTGGTCGTCGGGTGCACTCGCTCACTTCACGTTGTAGTCCCAAAGTCTAGGAAATCTTGATGTGTAAGATGCACTGACGGCTTGTACAAGGTAGTCCTCTGGATGGGTAAAGTAGTCGGATGGCACTCTAGCACCGTTGCGCTTTGATTCCAAGTGTTGTGCCAAACAGAAAATAGATGGTGAAGAGGTAAAAGTTGGAAGGCACAACATGTTTGAGAATCTACGAAACATGATAAATTCATAACTAGAGGTAAGCTTACTTCGATAACAAGTATCGTAATGATCAAACGTATATGTACAAGTGTCAAGCTGCGAGTAAAGCATAGCCGGGGTCGTTGGGTCAATTGGTGAGCGCCGCGTCTGGAGTCATTTCGTGAGTGGTCGGATTCGAGAAGCTCCGCCGAGAAATGGAGGGGCTTTGAGAATCAACAGGGATGATGCAAGATGTACCTGTATAAATCTAGACATGTCTCGTTGTGTCAAGAAGTCGACCGAAAGGTTGTGACAAATATGTCATGGATTCTTGAAAGTGGTCGGAGTTGTGAGAGGATGCGAGATTGTTTGTCAGATGGCGAGGGCAGTTGGTCGAATTGCCCTTGACCGTCAGAGTGAAAATTGAGGTCTTGACATGCGGTGGGATATTAGTGTAATGACAGAAATGCCCACTCGGAAAGATAAGGGACTCGTGTACGTCTGGTACATAACAGATACAACAGATGTATTGGGAATTTTTTGGATGTATGGTGGCATCCACGTTCAACAAAACACAGATGGTATGAAAGGGTGATAAAATCTCAAAACATTTCCACCAAAATGAATTCATAGATTTTGTTTGTGGTGGATTACTCCATTCTCAATGGAGGTGAGAAAAAAAACAGGATTACGAGGGCCATACTAAGGTTTGGTGATCAAGGGTTTCAAGTTACTCATAGGCCAAGAAAGGTCGAAAGTCTTGGGAAATGAGTAAATGGGATTAGATTGTTGAGATTCTTAGCGATGGGGAAGTAGAATGTTTGGAGTGGGGATGTGACTCCTAAGGAATATCAACGTTGGTAAGATTACTACTTGCGAATGTAGGCATGAGAGCTTGGTGATGACCCATGTGTTGTCCACACAGGGGAGTGACATGAAGCCAAAGGGAGGGAAGTATTTCATGTGATTTGTGAATGGTTTCTAGCAGGGAAATGGAAAGGAATAGAAAAGTGGAGGCCTTGTGAGGTCAATGATGTTGATTGTAAGGAATGGACAATGTGTACTAACTTTGCGAGTGATGATTCTCACCCATGCAAGGATGCCCTAAACAAGGTGATTTTGGGCATGTAAGCAGATTGAAACATGTCGGGTGAGAGATGATTTCAGGTTGATGTCCTTGTAGGGCAGTTTAAGTTCTGAGAAGGGAATACCAAAGAGAGGTGTCATTTTTCAAATGAAGTGGTTGGAAGATTTTTTCATAGTCTACTGAGAAGAAAAGCGATGAGGATTTTTCAGATAGGAGGCATGGAATTTTTATTGAGTAAATTGACTGAGAGTGTAGAATGAAATTTGATCCAAAGTAGGAAAGAATGGGAAAGAAGAAAGTGCGAAGGCACTTTCTTGCTCCAAGTGTATTGGTTTAGCCAAGGGGTTCCACTATCGGGTTTGTCGGGTCCGTGCCTTGTAGTCGGGATTACGGCGGTGGAGCACAATGCGCTGTTCAGTCTGTGGATTCGTTTGTTGCTCGTGATGATGCTGGTCTATCTGCTGCCTTCGCCACTGTCTGCACAGAGCATGACGACCTGTCATGGCTTGATAAGTCACAAGCACGCCTCGTCTTTGTAGCCCTGCAGTCATCTGCTGAACAACCCTTGTCCACTCCCAACACTGTGGGCAACTGTTCTGTCATCTCACCAGAGCGTGTGACGGATGCGACCTGGATCCTAGATTCATGTGCAGCCCATCACATGACATGTCGTCGCTGTGACTTTGTTGTACTTGGTCCTGTTGGCTCTTTGTAGTCTGTGAAAATAGCTGCAAGACATGAGGTACCTGTCCAGGGTGAGGGTGTGGTATAGTCTCATGGGCCATCAGGGCCATTTTATGTCTCGAACGTGCTGTATGTACCTGATCTAGAACTCAACCTACTGTCTGGACATGCGTACACGTGGATGTGTCTTGTTGAATGGTATGCACCTTGTCCACTGGTGAGCTGGCTGGTTGCACGGAAAGTCAAGGCATGCACTGCTCTATGGAGTATCTCCCATTGGTTTGTTCTGAGATAGGCCAGGAATGCACTGCCTATAATAAGTATGTCCCCTGGAGATCATCATATGAAATACAACGTTGTGGCCTAGTTGGGACAGGCACCGGAGTTCATGGTTTGCGGGCTCAAACTCCGCGACGACCGCATTTTTCTTTGTGGCCAATAATGGGTCAGGAAGCTTCTAGGAAGCTTACTAGAGCCTGCCTTAAGGATGACAGTTGGCGGTCTTAGGACGCACCAAGTAGGAATGTAGGCCGAGGTTGGCTCTTGTGGAGCAACTACAAGAAGAAACATTAGCAAATCTCTCCAAGTACAAAAGCCTATACCTCGCATGCAGCCATTTACAGTTCTTGCCTTTGAGACTCCTCACAGAGTGTCCAACCAAGGATGGACACTAAAGACGTTCATGCGGACTTCGTGAGGTTGCAAACCAAATGAACCTAAAGTGTGGATTCCTTGTTTGCGGGTGATATGTTATCTTGGTTGCAATACCAAGAGCGGTTGGCGGCCTCCCATGTGAGGACCCGTTTTCTAGACCGTTGCTCTCCGATGCATTGACAAAGGGTTATGGCCCACACTTATGGTTCTAAAGCACGATTCCAAGACCAACTCGCATGTGGTCTTGCAGGACACACATGTACAACAGGGACACGAAGATCGAACTGCTCGAATCTGCTCCATCGGCTCCATCAGCTTCTTCAAGTAGGGTGCACACATGTGGTGGAATAGGGGACAAGGAATAGCTCTGTCCATGTTGGACAAGACCCTCGAGCCCCAACGGGATAAAGCTCTATCCCTTTCGAAGGTGGTACGACCCCGAGTCCGTTTTCTCATGACAGCTCCATTGCCTTGGGTAATCATTGGCAGGAGGGGTATGCAACGGAACCAACTACACCTTTGATAACGGTCGCAGGTATCAGCCTCATCAGCCTCATCGGCCTCAACGAATCAGAGTAGCACCGAAGCAGAGAAGACGAGCAACCGCTAAAAATGGCGGATCCGACTCAAGCCTGCCTTGAGGCGGATATGTCTAAATTAATGGGAAAAGGTTTTCCCATATGGAAATGGCGGTTTGAGATTGTCATGAACGTGCGTGGCTACCTCGACATCCTAAAGGGGACCGAGACAGCACCCACCGATGTGACAGTGACCACGCATGTGACTGACCGTAGCATGGAGAGTAAAGAACAACATAGCTCTCGCCATACTTGTGATGTCCATAAACGAGACTCAACACCCCCACATCACAGGATGCACGTTGGTTGACAAAGCCTACGTAAAACTTTCACACGCGCATCAATCAAATGCCGTTACAAACCGACTCTTCATCTTCCAATGGTTGATGTTGATGAGGGTGAGCGAAGAAGAATCGATACCCACATTTCTTGTAAGAAGTCCAGCAAATGGAACGTAATCTCGAATCCAACATGCGTGCCATGATCCTTCTAATGGTGCTGCCGGAAAGCTGGAGGTCCTTGATCACCGTATTTGGTGGTTGGAAGGAGGCAGATCTGACGTATGAGGTTGTCACTGAACACGTCCGCAACGAGTCCATGCGATGCAGTGGTAGTGAGGCAAACATCTCAGCCTATACCTCTTGCTTTGGTGGACAAGGTACAAGCTCTCACTCCAATCACGGCAACAGCGGAAGTGGTGGCGGTGGAGGGAAAGGCAATGGTGGCGGGAAGAGTTCCAAGAAACCCGGCAATTGTCACAACTGTGGCAAAGCTGGACACTGGGCTAAGGACTGCCGTAGTCCTAGGAAAGAAGGCGGGAACAAAGGTTGGATAGAGAAGAAGGAGCTCACAAACATGATGGCTGAAGGATTGCCCATCAAGGGGGCAGCGCTCCTTAGGACTGGGGCATTCGCCCTTGTCTTGGGAATCAACCACCACTCCTCAAAAGAGAAGGGTGGATTGGTCTCCATGGCCAGATCTGACATGCACATCAAATGTGTAAACGTCGGTGTTGTCCAAGTCATGGACAAAGGGGACAAGGTGATCACGTTCAATGCAAATGATGCTGAGAAGGAGATCGACCTTCAAAAGGTAGTGCACATGTCCTCCTTCGCCGTAAACCTGCTGTCGGTCTCACAAATCACCAATAACAACATGACTGTGGTGTTCACCAACAAGGAAGCCGTGTCCCTAAAAAATGAGGACATCAAAATTTTGTACATCAAAGACGACCTCATGCTTCAAGATCCAAGAGTCAACGACCTCTACGTGCTTCAAACCAAAGTCACCAAGGCATCGGATGAGATACAGGCATGTGCCACCAATAAAGTGGCATCAAAGCCAAAGGATGCACCGCCGGCGACCGCTGCGACCACCACATCAACCAAGGACACTGACGCTGAGCTGTGACACTAACGATTTGACCACGTGGCTAATTGCACACTACAGAAGATGTAGGAGGAAGAGGTAGTTTGTGGAATGGAAGGATACACCATAAAGCATGGAGAAAGGTGTACGTTGTGTGAACAATGCCTCCAAGCAAAGGCAAAGAAGAAGCCATTTGGGAGAGGAGGTCAACGAGCGGAGATTGTCTTGGACCTGATCCATACTGACGTGTGTGGACCCTTTCGTATGACGTCTAAAGGAGGAAGCAAGTACTTCTTGACCTTCATCAAAGACCACAACCGCAAGTTGTGGATCTACTTCCTCAAAACAAAGGAAGAGGTCAAGGAGAAGCTCCTAAAGTTCGTCGCCATGATAGAGGGACAAACGTCCAAGAAGGTGAAGACGCTCCGAAGTGACAACGGAGGTGAGTACAAGGCATGCAAGCCTTGGACCAAACATTATGGCATCTGCCACGAGAAAACCACCTCTTACAATCCCCAAAGCAATGACATGGCCGAGAGGAGGAACCAGACCCTACATGGCATGGTACAAAGCATGCTCTTTGACACCAAGCTCCCACCTTGCTTTTGGGCTGAAGCTGTAACAACGGCCTGCTACCTCCTGAACCTCACACCAGCAACCGCCTTCCGGAAGCGTGGAAAGGAGTAGGAAAAGAAACTGAATACCCTACAAGAAGCATGGCCGGAAAAGAAACCCAACGCCTCTCATTTGAAGGTGTTCGGGTCAACTATATGGGTGAAGATCCATTCGGGAGAAGGTGGAGGCAAGCTGGAGGCACGTTAAAAAAAAGACGTCATGGTTAGGTACGACATGTCACACAAAGCCTATCGGCTTTGGGACCAGGCAGCAGGCAATGTTGATTATGACAAACACACCCTTGGAAAGGGAGAGTTGCAGGACCCAATCCTCACTCCCAAGGCCGGAGAGTGGATAGATTTGCTTGAGTCCGGAGACCAAGTACCCAACAACTGGTTTGCTTTGCCAGCAGGTGGTGGGAATGGGAGAGCAGCTGCACAGGATGACGCAACATTTGACATGGATGCAGATACCAAGGCGTCCATGGCTTCTGAGTCTGACTTGGAGTCTGATGACTCTTCTGACGACGACGATGACAACGACACACCACCACCTGTGGTAGCACCAGCAGCAAAGCAAGAAGCCGCACCAGCATCCCGGTATAGTTTACGACCAAAGAAAACACCTTTGCGTTATGAGGACGATTGGACTGGCTTTACCTGGTCATGCATGGCTCAGGGAGAGCCATCCATAGTGGCGGAGTTACGGCCAAGTGGAAGGAGGTAGTGGACAACAAGATTGCGTCCATTGCCGAGAACGGCACGTGGGTGCTGGTGGATAGACCCAACAAGGCCCATGTGGTGGGATCCAAGTGGGTCCTATGAGTGAAGAAGAAGCAAGATAGCAAAATCGAAAAGTTCAAGGCAAGGGTAGTCAAAAAGGGGTTTTCTCAACGCCTGGGCTCTGAGTACAACGAGACGTTCCTGCCCATTGTGACCTTTGCCTCCATCCGCTCTCTCCTTGCCATCTCAGCCGCAAAGAACTCGGAGATACACCACATGGACATCACGACAACTTTCCTTTATGGGAAGCTCGACAAGGAAGAACTGATGGAGGTGCCCAAATGAGTCAAAGCTCCCAAGGGGATGGTGTGGAAGTTGGTGAAAGTGCTCTATGGATTGAAACAGGCCCCAAGGATATGGTAGACAGAGTCAGACAGTTTCATGACCGGTCTCTCCTTCGCGCATTGCCTCTTGACCCAAGCATGTACGTGGGCGATGATGGGATTGGGCTGATGCTCGTTGCACTGTGGACGATCTGATCATCTCCTCTTCTTCGGTCAAGCTGCTGGATGAGCTGAAGTCTGACCTCAGCAAAAGATTCAAAGTGAAGGACATGGATCCTCTCGAGTACTACCTCGGTATTGCCAACCACCACAACCGAGCAGCAGGCACCATTAAACTCAACCAAACCAAATGCATTGGTGAGGTACTAAAGTGCTACCACATGGAAGACTGCAAGCCCGTTGGCATCCCAATGACGACCGGTGAAAAACTGAACGCCTCAATGTCGCCAAGCAATGAAGCAGAACGAAGGAAGATGCAAGACATCCCCTGCCAGTCCATCGTGGATAGCATCATGTACGCCATAGTAGGTACTCATTCGGACATCTGCTATGCTCTGGGACAAGTGAGCAGGTTCGTGGCCAACCCAGGGCCAAGATATTGGCAGGCAGTCAAGCACATCTTGCGCTACCTACATAAGACACGTCACATGGACCTCGGCCTTGGAGGCCAAGAAGTTACGCACCCCCTTTGCCTGAAGTGCTATCCTGACGCTGATTGGGGAGGAAATATTGAAAACCGGAAATCCACCTCTGGATACGTGTGCATCTTGAATGGCGCTGCCATCTCATGGACCAGGAGGAAGCAGGATCATGTTTCCGTGTCCACAGCTGAGGCACAGTACGTTTCTCTCTCTGAGTTGTGCAAGGAGACTCAGTGGCTGTGCAGACTGCTTGGCAAAATGACAGTACCAAAGAAGGATGCCACAGTCATACATGTGGATAACATGAGCGCCATGTGGATGGCTGAAGATGAGATAATCTCTCAGCGAACGAAGCACATCGACATACGTTACCACTACTCACATGACCTGGTCATGAAGAACGTGGTGTATTTGCAGCACTACGGAACCAAGAGCATGCTTGCTGACTGCATGACTAAGCTGCTGGAGAGCGACTTGCACTATGCAGGCATTCGTGGATTTGGCATGAGGAGTGTGGCAGAGGAAAGGTGAGCCCTCAGGCATTGATGTAGCCCTGTGAGCAACAGATGGACAGAGGTGCAAGGAAGAGATTTGTTGAATGGTATGCACCTTGTCCACTTGCTCGCTGGCTAGTTGTACGGAAAGACAAGGCATGAAGTGTTGTATGGAGTATGTCCCCTTGGTCTCAACTGAGATACGCCAGGAATGCACTGTCCACAATGGATATGTCCCTTGGAGATCATCATAGGAAACACAACATTGTGGCCTAGGTGGGACAGGCGCCGAAGCTCATGGGTTGCGGGCTCAAACCCCGCGACGACCGTATTTTTCTTTGTTGCCCAGAATGGGACAAGAAGCTTCTAGGAAGGTTGCTAGAGCCTGCCTTAAGGATGACACTTTGCGGTCTTAGGACGCGCCAAGTAAGACTGTAGGCTGACGTTAGCTCCTATGGAGCCATTGCAAGCAGAAGCATTAGCAAAGCTCAGTAAGTACAAAAGCCTATACCCTACATGCATCCATTTACTGTTCTTGCCTTTGAGACTCCTCACAGAGTGTCCAGCCAAGGATGGACATGAAAGACCTTCATGCAGAATTCGTGAGGTTGCAAACTGAATGAACCTAAAGTGTAGATCCCTCGTTTGAGGGTGAGATGTTATCTTGGTTGCAATACCAAGAGCGGTTGGCGGCCTCCCATGTCGGGACCCGTTTTCTAGACCGTTGCTATCCGGTGTATTAGCATGTCTTAGCATTGCTTTCACTGGTGAGGATATCACTGTCTCTGTTTGTGCTACCGCTAAGGTAGTGCTCCGTGGCAAAGCAGTTAGAGACTTGAACCACGTCTCTGACTAATCCACGCCGACCCCCACGCTTAAATCTCCTGCTGCATGAGTGTTTGTGACAGAAACAATGTCTCCAGAGCACCATCACCTCCTGCACAGACGGTTGTACCATGCCCACCTGGATTTTGTTGATGGCTTGATCTATACAAAACCTGCACTCGGTCTCAACACGGCGTCCTTTGAGGTGCCACCTAAAACCGACTATCTTCAGTGCATCCAAGGTAAGATGCACCGTGCCACGTACCATCTGTCCGAATCCCAGGCTCTAAAAGCCCTCGAGTTGGTCCACTCTGACCTCCTAAGACCCCTCCACGTGGAGTTCTAGGATGACAGTGGGGGATACGTGCTGACGATCTCGGACGACATCACCCGCATGCAGTGGATCATCAGTCTGTGCCTGAAAAGCGATGCTGCACTTGCTGTGTGCACGTGGCTCAATATGGCCAAACACCAGTCCGGCCATACCCTCCAAAACTTCTGCTCCGATCGGGGTGGTGAGTTCATGGACGACCTGGACCGGTAATTTGCCGAAGTAAGGGTGTTTCACAACCTCTCCACCCGCGCCACACCCTAGCAGAATGGCGTATCTGAGCAGTGGAACCACACCAAGGAGGATGCGGTTTGCTGGATGCGGGTGGACACCGGGATGCCAGAAGCATTCGCTTTTGAGGACATGGCCTACGTGACATGGGTCTGGAATCGGATCCCTCACGACCCCCTCCCTAACACACACACCCCGTACCAATTGTGGTATGGGCGTCTTGCCGATCTCCGGCTCACGCGTGTTTAGGGATCTCTTGCCTGCGTTTCGTTTATACCAGGATAGCAGGGATCGAAGTTCTGCCCTTGCGGTCACGTTTGCGCATTTGTGGACGTAGCTTCTTGCTCCAAGGCCTGGAGTTTCTGGGATCCCAGTCGGTGTCGCATTCTTGAGTCTCGAGACGCGTTGTTTTTTAGCGTCTCTCCTTTTTTGACCTACCCATCGGTGGGACCCCGCAGCCGCATTCCCCCGGGTGTGGTGTGGTCCGTCGCGCGGGGGAGGAGGGGGAGGTGGGCTGGCTGATGCTGCTGTCCCAGTCACCCTGGGCGCTGCTCGTCCGTCCCACCCGCCAGCTGGCTCCCCAGCTGGCTCGCCTGTGATGTCCATACCACCTGCGTTGCCTACGCCGCCTCTCCTGCCTGCATCACCTGTGTTGTCAGCCACTCCCTTCCTCCTCACGCCTGCGTCACCTGCTGAGTCCCCAGTGCCGCCTACGTCATCCACACCTATGTCTCCAGCAGAGGCCCTTGGGTTGTCTATGTCATCAACACCTGCACTGCCAGTGCGGCCAGTCGAGTCAGCTGTGTTGTCACCCTTGTCCGTCTCCCCAGTCAACACACCTACACTACCTGCCACGTCCTCAGTCTTGACAGTGCCTGGTGCACGTCCACCACCTGTTCCAACTGTATCTTCTCCAGAGCCCTACAGACGAGGTGAGGGTGGGCGCCTTTGCCCACGTCCTACCCGTAGTGTGCACAGTGGGGAACCCAGCACAAGGGCTCTAGGCCTTAGCATGCAAGGGCTCACTAAGGTCTACCCCGGCTGCTATGCATGCCTCGCGCTCCTTACTCATGAGCGACGAATTGCAGTCGACTCTGCAGAATCCACAATCACTGTTGGTCCTCCGTCTGTGGCCTATGCCTTGGCCACATGTAATGGAGCCTCTGTGGCCCCAGATCCCAGTGTGGTGGGAGTGACTCTGGTGCAGCTCTCGTACAACTCTCGCACACATATGACACAACTCTGGCACACTTCTAGTACAACTTTTGCACAACTCTGGCACAACTCTGGCACAACTCTGGCACAACTCTGGCACAACTCTGGCACAACTCTGGTACAAATTCAGCACAACTCTGGCACAAATCTTGCATAACCATGGCACAACTCTGG
>SZWC01015096.1:32278-43969 GCA_023375785.1 Penium margaritaceum
CTGGCACAACTCTGGCACAACTCTGGCACAACTCTGGCACAACTCTGGCACAACTCTGGCACAACTCTGGCACAACTGTGGAAGAACTCTTGCACAACTCTGGCATAGTTTTGGCACAACTCTGGCAAAACACTGGCACAACTCTGGAACAACTCTGGTACAACTCTGGCACAACTTTGGCACAACTCTGGCACAACTCTGGTACAACTGTGGTACAACTCTGGCTTAACTCTTGCACAACTCTGGCACAACTTTGGCACAAGTCTTGCACAACTCTGGCATAACTCTGGAAAAACTCTTGCACAACTCTAGCACAACTCTGGCACAACTCTAGCAAAAATCGTGCACAACTCTGGCACATCTTTAGCACAACTCTTGCACACTTCTGGCACAACCCTGGCAGAACTCTGGCACAGTTATGGGACAACCTGGCACAACTCTGGCACAATTGTTTCAGAAGGATGGAGGCGGCAACAGAAGCGATTGCAGAAGCAGAAAGAAGTGGGGCGATCTGTCAGACATGGGTATGTTAACGGAAGCAATGAGCAATACAGGGATGTAGTCGCAGAATGTGCAAAGATGAGTCTTGGAAAGAGGTAGAGCGATAAGGTAGAGCCGCGAGGTAGACAGGTAATTCGTGCAAGAAAGTTGGAGTGGATTGTGAGTGATGGGCTGAGGAGGGCTGAGAGAAGGAACGAGAGTGATGGAGCGAAGATTTGGGAGCTGGGAGTGGATGGCGAGGAAGGAATAAGTGAGGAGCGAGCAAAGCAAAGATATGGCGGTGAAGCCGCAGAACCAAAAGAAAACAGGATGGAGAGAAATTTGCTGGGCTTAAAGTCGGAGCAAATGAAAATCCTCCGTATAAACAAAAAAAAGGACCACAACAAGCGTCAACGGCTTCTTTCCGCTAGCCGTACGTGTAGCGACGTGATTGCTTACTAGGGGTGGCTCGATTCTGGTGGAACGCCCATGACCGACAAACCGTTGTTGAGGAGGTTCGGTGCGGGACCTGAACCTGTGTGGAGGGATCGGTTTATCCGAGGGCTTTAATGTGGATAGAACATTTTTGGAGTCCCTGTGAGTCCGAAGAGGTATGAAGTCCTGAGTGCCTATAGGGCATCAGTGTCTAGGTGTCGCTCCCTGGTGGAGGGAGTAACCACTCAATGGAGGGATCTTATGATCTCGTTGCAGAGATTTGGGTTCCACGTTGCTGCCAAAAGGGTGTGCCAAATAGCTACTACGAGTGACACCTCTTCGATGATCCTGTGGTAGATAGTATGGGTGGTATGGCGAAGGCATCTTTTGATGTCTCTAAGGGTTGCTGTGTACGCCCTTGAAGGATACCCTGGATTGTCATAACCCCCTTGTAGGAAGAGGGAAAGTTGATACCCGCGGAGGAAAGACTGCCTTGTCTTAGTTTGTATGGTACCATATTAGTCGTGGATGTTTTCTCCAAACTGATCGAGCTCAGGATTGTGCGTCCAGTCGAGGGATTGTCCTTCCATGATATTGATCGTGAGAGTATGTGGCATTTTCTGGTGTCTATTCACCAGTGTGGATCAGCAGGTGAGTTCTACTGATGATGGAGGTGTCAATGAGCAGAGAAGGGAGGACCTTGAGTAGATTGGAGGAGGATGCTGATACCAATGGACAAAGATGGACGCAGGGATAAAACCTCGTGCGCTAATGACTATAGAGGAGAAGAATGTGGCAAGGGGATGACAAGTGTCGACATGCTGTGAGAAATCTACTGCCACAGTGGGTGCAGGCCGCTGCGAGAATGGTAACTGACGTGTGCAGAGCTGTGTGCTGGTGACAGATGCTGATGATGTTGCTGATGATGGTTAAGAAAGCAAGTGATGGCAAATTGATGGACGCAGGGACAAGCCACGTGCGCTGCTGGACTATAGAGGAGTAGAATGCGGCAAGAGGAAGGCTAGAGCCAATGTGCCACAAGAAATCTGCTGCTGGCATGGGTGCAGGCTGCTGCGAATCAGGGAGCTAGCTCGTGTAGATGTTTGTGCTGGCGGCAGATGCTCAATGCTTGCTGATGAGGAGGCAGATGGCTGATGAGTTTATGGTCGTAGGGGAAAACCACGTGTGCTGCGGAAAGAGTTTGGCGTGGGCGCAGATCGCCGTGAAGTTGGCAGCTCCACCGGACGGATCCTTGTGCCAAGCGGATGATAATGATGGAGGAGGCTGATGGTGACAAAACTGGGTACAGGGGCGAAACCACATGCACTGCTGATATCAGAGGAGTAGGATGCAGCAAGGGGAAGGCGGAAGCTGACGTGTTGCAAGAAATCTACTGCCAGTAGAGATATAGGCCACTGTGAGTGACAGCTGACACATGCAGGTCCGTGTGCTGGTAATATATACGGATGATTTCTGGTTGCGGAGGAGACAAATGGCTGATGAAATCTGGGCGTAGGGGCAAGCTGCGTGCACTGCAAAGACATGGGCGTGGGTGCAGGTCATCGCAAGACTAACGGTTTGACCAGGCGGATTGATGTTGATGAAATGGGCACAGGGGCAAAACCTCGTGCACTGCGGAGGATGATGAGAAGAATGATGAGGATGATGATGCTGATGTTGGAGTAAGGAGAAAGATGATAGGGAGGTACATGAGGCTGAGGGAGGCCGAGTTGATGCTGAAGAAGAGGAGAACGCAGCAAGGATGAAGAGGGAGGACGGTAGGTGGATGTCGTAGGAAGGTTCTCTGATATTGGGAGAGTGACGGCTTGTTTTCCAGTTGGCCTGTGACCAACGGGCAGGAAGATTGGTGGTGTCCAAGTTGGACGTTTACTGTAGTGAAAGCGGCCTGAGAGAAGCAGAGATGCTTGCGGGATGTCACAGAGTAACGGCTTGTTTCCCAGTTTGCTCAAGGCCGACAAGCAGGAAGATTGGTATTGTCTGATATCCTGATATCACAAGGATTCTGCTGTTGTTGCAAATGAGAGGAGGCGGCGAAGGAAGGTGATGCAAAGAGTGGAGGTGGAGAAGACAACTGATGATGCGGATGATACTGATGCAGCACCAGAGGACAGTTGAGGTGGCTGGAGGAGTTGAGGATGAGAAGGCGCTATGGGAGGCGGGGCGGCAGCTGAGATCTGACCGTGCCATGCAATCAAATAGGATGCCAGAAGCAGTGAAAAGAAGAGGAGAAATGGGATGATAGGAGGTCGGCAGAGAAAAAGGTTAGTGCAGAGCAACGTAGGCAAAATAGAGGAGGGAGAAGAAGCTTCAACAAAGATGGCGACAGAAAGCAGCTCGAGAGCTTCTTGCCGCTGTTGGTGGTCGGGGAGTTGCTCGATGTTGCCACGGACATAGAGTTTGATGCAGGGCAAGGCCGGGACAGTCAAGAGGGCACCATCACATGAGAGGCACTTGAGTTGACACTGCTGATGTTAGCTGCTGATGAAGCTAGAGGGCTGTGGCATTGTGGAGGCAAGGAAGCAAGGACGCGATCAAGAGGAACCACGTAGTGTCACCTGATGCTCTGATACCATGTGAAAAGAATGGAGTGAGCAACGGAAGTGACAGCAGAAGCAGAAAGAAGTGGGACGATATGACAGACATGGGTATGCTGTCTGAAGCAATGAGAAATGCACGGAGTTAGTCGTAGAATGGGCAAAGAGGAGTCTTGGGCAGAGGTAGAGCGATAAGGTAGAGATGTGGGGTAGACAAGAAATAAGTGCAATAAAGTTGGAGTGGATCGTGACTGATAGGCTAAGGAGGGCTCAACGAAGGAAAGAGAGGGATGGAATGAAGAGTCAGGAGCTAAGAGTGGACGGCGAGCGAGAAATGAGTGAGGAGGGAGCAAAGCAAAGACACGGTGGAAAATCTGCAGAACCAAAGGTGAACAGGATGGAGAGAACTGTTCTGGGTGAAAAGTGGGAGGGAATGAACATCCTCCGTTCAAACAACAAAAGAGGAATAAAACAAGCATCAACGGCTTCTTTCTGCTAGCCGTATGCAAAGCAATGTGATCACTTATCAGGGGCGGCTCGACTCTAAAAGAACAATCTTGACCAACAAACCGTGGTCACGAAGGTTCGGTGCGGGACCTGAACCTGCGTGGAGAGCTCGGTTTATCCGAGGGGAAATCATGGGGAGGACCTTGTCGAAGTCATGATTCTGACAAATTGTGTCACAACTCTGGCACACCTCAGCACAACTCTGGCACAACTCTGGCATAACTCGAACACAACTCTAGCAAAGCTCTGGGACAACTCTGGGACAACTGTGGCAAAACTCTGACACAACTTTGGCACAACTCTGGCACAACTCTGGCACAAGTCTGGCACAACTCTAACACAACTCTGGCACAACTATGGCAGAAATCTGGAAAAACTCTGGCACAACTCTGGAGCAACTCTGGTAAAACTCTGGCACAACTCTGGCACAACTCTGGTACAATACTGGGACTGAACTTGCACAACTCTGACAAAACTCCAGCACTATGGCACAATTCTGGCATTACTCTGGCAGAACTCTTGCACAGCTCTGGGACAACTCTGGAGCAATTTTGGCATAACTCTGGGAAAACTGTTGTTCTACTCTGCCACAACCGTGGAACACCCCTGGCACAACCCTGGCACAACCCTGGCACAACCCTGGCACAACCCTGGCACAACCCTGGCACAATTCTGGCACAAAACGTGCACAAATTTGGCACAAGTCTGGCACAACTTTGGCTCAACTCGGGCACAACTCTGGGACAACTCTGGCACAACTCTGGCACAAGTCTGGAACAACTCTGGAAGAGCTCTAGCACAACTCTGGCACAACTCTGGCACAACCCAAGCACAACTCTGGCATAACTCTGGCACAACTCTAGCATAACGTTGGCACTACGCTGGCACAACTGAGGCACAACTCTGGCACAACTGTGGCAAAACTCTGGCACAACTGTGGCAAAACTCTGGCACAACTCTGGCACAACCATAGCAAAACACCAGCACAACTCTGGCACAACTCTGGGAAAACTCTGGAAAAATCTGGAACAACTCTGGCACAACCCTGGCAATATTCTGGCACAACTCTACAACAACTATGGCACAACTCTGGCACCCTGGAAAAACTCTCGAACAAATCTGGGACAACTCTGGCACAACTCTGGCAGAACACTACTACAACTCTCGCACAACTCTGGCAGAACTCTGGCATAACTATGGCACAACACTGGAACAACACTGGCACAAATTTGGCACAACTCTTGCACAATTCTGCGACAACCCTGGAACAATTTTGGTACAGAACTGGCACAACTGTGGCACTATGCTACCAAAACAGTAGAACACCTCTGGTCCAACGTTGGCACAACTCTGGCACAATTCTGGGAATACTCTAGCGAAACTCTTGCACAACTCTGGCACAAACAAAGCACAACTCTGGCATAATTGTGGGACAACTCCAGCATAAAGTTGGCACAACTCTGGCACTGAGCTTGCAAAACTCAGGCACAACTCTGGCACAACTCTGGCAAAAGTCTGGCATAACTCTTGCACAACAATGGCAAAACACCAGCTCAAATCTGGCACATTTCTGGAAAAACTCTGGAAAAACTCTGGCACAACTCTGGCACAATACTGGCACACCTCTGGTATAACTCTGGCACAACTCTGGAATATCTTTGGCACCACTCTGGTACAGCTCTGGCAGAACTCTGTCTTAACTTGTGCACAACTATGGCACAACTCTTGCACAAATCTGGCAAAACTCTTGAATAAATATGGCACAAGTCTTCTACAACTCTGGCATAATGTCTGCACAACTGTTGCACAACTCAGGTACAACTCTGGCACAACTCTTGCACAATTCCAGGACAACATGGCATAACTCGGGCACAACATTGGCACAACACTTTTACAACTCTCGCACACCTCTGGCACAACTCTCGCATAGCTCTCGCACAAATATGGCACAAATTTCACACAACTGTGGCACAACTCTGGGACAGTTCACGCACAGCTCTGGCAAAACTCTTGCATAATTATGGCACATCTCTTTCACAATTGTGGTACAACTCTGGCACAACTCTGGCACAACTCTGGCACAACTCTTAAGAAAAGTCTTGAACAAATCTGGCATAACTCTGGCACATCACTGGCTCAACTCAGGCAGAAATCTGGCACAACTCTGGCACAATTCTGGCACAACACTTGCACAACTTTGGCACAACTCTGCCACAACTCTGGCACAATTCAGACACAAATCTGGCACAACTCTGGAAAAACTCTGGCACAGCTCTGGCACAACTCTGGAACAATTCTGGCACAGATTTGGCAATCCTCTAGCACAATTCTGGCACAACTCTGGCACAACTCTGGCACAATGGTGGTACAAAACTGGCACAACTCTGGCACAACACTGACACAACTCTGCCAGAACTCTTGAACAATTATGGCACACCTCTGGCACAACTCTGGTACAATTCTGGGACAACATGGCAAACCTCTGGCACAACTCTGGCACAGCTCTCGAACAACTCTCGCACACGTCTAGCACAAATCTTGCACACCTCTGGCACAAATCTGGCATAATGTTTGCACAAGTCTCGCACAACACTCGCACAATTCAGGCACAGGTATGGCACAACTTTAGCACAAATCTGCCACAACTCTGGCACAAATCTTGCATTACTATTGCATATTTCTGGCACAACTGTGGCACCAGTCTGGTACATCTCTGGCCCAACTCTGGCACAACTCTGGCACAACTCTGGCACAACTCTGGCACAACATTGGTACAACTCTGGCACAAATCTGGCACAATTTTGGCACAACTCAGGCACAACTCTGACACAACTCTGACAGAACCATCGCAAGACTTGGGCACAACTGTGGCACAACTCTGGCTCAACTCTGGCATAACTCTGGCATAACTCTAGAAAAACTCTGGAACAACACTGACACAACGCTGGCACACCTATGGCACAACTGTAGCACAACACTGGGACAAATCTGGAACAACTCTCGCACAACTCTGGCACAACTCGGGGAAAACTCTGGCACAACTCTGGCACAATTTTGACACAACTCTGGCAAAAATCTAACACAACTCTGGCATCACTCTGGCACAACTCTGGTACACCACTGGCACAACTCGGGCACAATATTGCAATATCTCTGGCACAACACTGGCACAACTCTGGCACAACTCTGGCACAACTCTGGCACAACTCTGGCACAACTCTGGCAAAAATCTGGCTTAAATCTTCCACGAGTCTGGCACAGCTCTCGTACAACTCTGGTACAACTCTGGCGTAACTGTGGAAAAACTCTGGTACAACTCTTGCATAACTCTGGCAAAACTCTGGCACAACTCTGGAACAACTTTGGCACAACCCTCCCACAACTGTGGAACAACTCTGGCGCAACTATTGCACAATTCCGGGAAAACATGGTACAACCGGTACAACTCTGGCACAACTCTCATACAAATCTCGCACACCACTGGCACAACTCTGGCACACCTGTGGCACCAATATGGCACCACTTTTACACAACTATGGCACAACTCTAGCACAACTCTGGCACAACTCTGGCAAAAATCTGGCACAACTCTGGCACAATTTTGGTAGAACTCTGGCACAACTCTTGCATACCTATGGCACAACTCTGGAACAACTTTTGAACAGCTCTGGCACACCTCTGGCACGACTCAGGCACAACTATTGCACAACTCTGGCACAACTCTTGCAGAACAATGGTACACCTCTAGCAAAACTCTCCCACAAGTCTGGCACAACTCTGGCACAACAATGTTACAAATGTGGCATAACTCTGGCATAACTCATGCAAAACACTGCCACATTTCTGGCAAAAGTATTGAACAACTCTGGCAAAACTCTGGCAGAACTCTGGCATAACTCTGACACAACAATGGCACATCTCTGGAACGCTTCTGGCACAACTCCAGCACAACTCTGGCACAACACTGGAAGAACTCTGGCACAATTATGGCAGAACTCTGGCACAATTTTGGTACAACTCTCGCACAACTCTGGAACAAATCTAACACAACTCTGACACAATTCTGGGACAACCTGGCACAACTCTTGTACAACTCCGGCAAAACTCTCGAACCTCTGGCAAAACTCTGGCACACCTCGGGCACAAATTTGGGACAATGTTTTCACAACTCGGGCATAATTCTGGCACAAATTTTGCCCAACAATGGGACAGCTTTGGCACAAATCTGGGACAACTCTTGCATAGCTATGGCACAACTCTGGAAAAACAGTTGCAAAAATCTGTAAAACCTCTGGCACAACTCCGGAACAACTCTAACACAACTATTGCACATCTCTTGCAATACTCTGGCTCAACTCTGGCAAAACGTTGCCACAACAATGGCACAACTGTGCCACAACTCTGGGACAAATCTGGCACAAATGTAGCAAAACGTTGGCACAACTCTGGCAAAACTCTGGCACATTTTAAGCACAACTCTGGCACAACTTTGGCACAACTCGTGCACTACACTGGTACAACTCTGGCATAACTCCAGAACAACTCTAGTAAATTCTTGGCATTCCTCTGGCACAACTCTGGGACAACTCTGGCACAACTGTAGCAAAAATGTTGGCACAACTCAGGCACAACTCTTGCACAACATTTGCGCAACACTGGGAAAACTCTGGCACAATTCTGGCACAACTCTGGCACAACTCTGGCACAACTCTGTCACAACTCTGGCACAACTCTGGCACAACACTGGCACAACAATGGAAAAACTCTTGAACAACTCTGGCACGACTCAGGCACAATTCTGGGACTACTCTGGCATAACTCAGGCACAACTCTAGCACAAACCTTACAAAACTCTGGAACAACTATGGCAAGAGTTTTGTTCAACTCTGGCACATCTCTGGAACAACTCTTGAAAAACTATGGAACATCTCTGGCACAACTCTCGCACAACTCTGGCACAGCTCTTGCACAACTCTGGAACAACTCTGGAACAACTCTGGCACAACTCTAACACAACTCTGGCACAACTGTAGCACATATCTGGCACAACTCTGGCACAACCTTGTCACAGCTCTTGCACAACTCTGGCATAGCTCTGGCACAACTCTAGCCGAACTCTTGCACAACTCTGGCACAACTCTGGCACACCTCTGGCACAACTCTGGCACAACTCTGGCACAATTCTGGCACAACTCTGGCACAAATCTTGCACAAGTCTTGCAAAACTCTAACACAACTATGGCACAACTCTGGAACAACTCTGGCATTTCTCTGGCACAACTCTAGCACAACTCAGGCTCAACTCTACTACAACTTTGGCACAACACTAGCATACCACTGGCACAATTCTGGCACAAGGGCACAACTCTGGCAAAACTCTGGAACAACTCTGGCAAAACTCTTGCACAAGTCTGGAACAAATCTTGCACAACTCTGGCACAAATCTGGCACAGCTCTGACACAGCTCTGGCACGCCTCTGGCACAACTCTGGCACAACTTTGGCACAACACTGGCACAACTTTAGCACAACACTGGGACAAATCTGGAACAGCTCTGGCACAACTCTGGCACAACACTGGAACAACTCTGCCAGAACTCTGGCACAACTTTGACACAACTCTGGCACAACTCTGGCACAACTCTGGCAGAACTCTGGCACAAGTCTGGCACAACTTGGCAGAACTCAAGCAAAACTCTTGCACAACAGTGTCAAAACTCTTGCACAACTCATGCACAACTCTGGCACAACTTTGGCACAACTCTGGCACAACTCTGGCAGGACTCTGGCACAAATCTAGCTTAAATCTTGCACAACTCTGGCACAACCCTGGCACAACTGTAGGAAAACTCTGGCAAAGCTCTGGCCAAACTCTGGCACAACTCTGGCAAAACTCTGGCACAACGCTCGCACAAGTCTGGCACAACTTTGGCACAACTTTAGCACAAATCTTGCACAACTCTGCCACAACTCTGGCACAACTCTGGCACAATTCCGGGACAACCTGGTACAACCAGTACAACTCTGGCACAACTGGAGTACAGCTCTCGCACACCTCTGGCACAACTCTGGCTCACCTCTGGCACCAATCTGGCACAACTTCCAAACAACTCTGGCACAACTCTGACACAACTCTGGCACAACTCTGGCACAACTCTGGCACAACTCTTGCACAACTCTGGCACAACTCTGGCACAACTCTGGCACAACTCTGGCACAACTCTGGCCAAACTCTGGCACAACTGTGGCACTACTCTGGCAAAACTCTGGAACACCTGTTTCACAACTCTTGCACAATTCTGTCACATATCTGGCACAACTCTTGCACAATTCTGTCACATATCTGGCACAACTCTTGCACAACTCTGGCACAACTCTGGCACAACTCTGGCACAACTCTGGCACAACTCTTGCACAACTCTGGCACAACTCTGGCACAACTCTGGCTCATCTCTGGCACGACTCTGGCACTACGTTGGCCCCAAACGCGCACAACTCTGGAAAAAATCTGGAACAAAGTTTTCACAACTCTGGCAGAACTCTGGCATAACTTTGGCACAACTGTGGCACAACTGTGGCACAACACTGGCACAACCCTGGCACAACTCTGGCACAACTGTGGCACAACTCTGGGAATATTCTGGCACAAATCTGAAATATCTCTGGAACAAATCTGGCACAAAGCTGGAACAACTCTGGCACAACTCTAGAAAACCTTTGGCTCAAATCTGGCACAACTCTGGCACAACTCTGGAACCACTCAAAGACAACTCTAGCACTAACTTGGTGTAACTCTGGCACAACTCAGGCACAACGTTTGCACAACTCTGGCACAACTCTGGCACAACTCTAGCAAAACTCTGGCGCAAGTGTGGCATAACTGTGGCACTGCTATGGGACCACTACGGCACAACTCTCGAACAACTGTGGCAAAACTCTGGCACAACTCTGGCACAACTCTGGGACAACTCTAACAAAACTCTGGCACATTTCTGGTACAACTATGGCACAACTATGGAACAACTCTGGCAAAACTCTGGCACAACTCTGGCACAACTCTCGCACAACTCTCGCACAATTCTGGCACAACTTTGGCATAACTCTGTCACAACTCTGGAACAACTCGGGAACAACTCTGGCACAACACTGGTCCAAGTCTGTCACAACTCTGGCAAAACTCTGGCACAACTCTCGCACAACTCTGGCACAACTCTGGCACAATTCTGGCACAACTATGGCACAAATCTGGTACAACTCTGACACAACTCTGGAACAACTCTGGCACAACTCTGGCACAACTCTGGCACAACTCTGGCACAACTCTGGCACAACTCTGGCACAACTCTGGCACAACTCTCGCACAGCTCTGGCACAACTCTGGCACAACTCTGGCACAACTCTTGCACAGCTCTTGCACAACTCTGGAACAACTCTGGTACAACTCTTGCACACCTCTGGCACAACTCTGGCACAACTCTGGCACAACTCTGCCACAACTCTTGCACAACTCTGGCCCAATTCGGCAACACTCTGGCACAACTCTGGCACACCTCTGGCACAAAATTGGCACCACTTTTGCACAACGCTTGCACAACTCTGGCACAACTGTGGAACAACTCTGGCACAACTCTGGCAAAATTCTGGCAAAACTCTGGCACAGCTATGGCACAACTCTGGCACAATTCTGGCACAACTCTGGCACAACTCTGGCACAA
>SZWC01015096.1:54086-64667 GCA_023375785.1 Penium margaritaceum
CACAACTCTGGCACAACTCTGGCACAACTCTGGCACAACTCTGGCACAACTCTGGCACAACTCTGGCACAACTCTGGCACAACTCTGGCACAACTCTGGCACAACTCTGGCACAACTATGGTACAACTCTGGCACAGCCGTGCACACATCTAGCACACTCTGGCAGAACTCTGGCACAACTGTGGCACAACTCTGTCATTACTCTGGCATAACTCTAGCACAACTCTGGCACAACTCTGGCACAACTCTGGCACAAGTCTGGCCAAAATTTTGGACACCTCTGGCACAAATCTGGCATTGTTCTGGCATAACCATGGAACAACTCTTGGACAAGTCTGGCACAACTCTGGCACAACCCTAGCAAAACCTTGGCACATCTGTGGCACAACTCTGGCACAACTTTGGCACAAGTCTGGCACAACTCTAGCAGAACACTGGCACAACTATGTAACAACCCTGGCACAACTTCGGCACAACTCTTGCACAACTCTGGCAAAACTCTGGCAGAACTCTGGCACAACTCTGGCACAACTCTGGCACAACTCTGGCACAACTCTGGCACATTTCTGGCACAATCAGGCACAATTCTGGCACAAGTCTGCCACAACTCTGGCTCAACTCTGGCTCAACTCTGGCTCAACTCTGGAAAAACTCTGGCAAAACTATGGCACAACTCTGGCACAAATCTTACCCTACTCTGGCAAAACTCTGGCTCAACTCCTGCACAGCTCTGGCAGACCTCTGGCACAACCGTGCACACCTCTGGGTCACTCTGGCAGAACTCTGGCATAACTGTGGCACAACTCTGGCAGTACTCTGGCACAACTCTGAAACAACTGTGGCACAACTCTGGCACACCTCAGGCACAACTCTGGCACACCTCTGGAACAGCTCTGGCACAACCCTGGCACAACTCTGGCACTAATCTTCCACAACTCTGGCAGAACTCTGGCACTACTTTGGGTCAACTCTGGCACAATTCTGGCACAAATCTGGCACAACTTTGGCACAACTCTGGCAGAACTCTGGCACAACTGTGCACACCTCTGGCACACTCAGGCAGACCTCTGGTACAATTCTGGCACAACTCTGGAAGAATTCTGACACAACTCTCGCCCAACTCTGGCACAAGTCTGAGACAACTCTGGCACAACTCTGGCACAACCGTGCACACCTCTGGCACACTCTGGCAGAACTCTAGCACAACTGTGGCACAACTCTGGCAGAACTCTGGCACAACTCTGGCACAACTATGGTACAACTCTGGCACAACTCTGGCACAACTCTGGCACAATTCTGGCACAACTCTGGAACTACTCTGGCACAACTCTGGCATAACTCTGGCACAACTCTGGCACAACTCTGGCACAATTCTGGCACAACTCTGGAACTACTCTGGCACAACTCTGGCATAACTCTGGCACAACTCTGGCACAACTCTGGCACAATTCTGGCACAACTCTGGAACTACTCTGGCACAACTCTGGCATAACTCTGGCACAACTCTGGCACAACTCTGGCACAATTCTGGCACAACTCTGGAACTACTCTGGCACAACTCTGGCATAACTCTGGCACAACTCTGGCACAACTCTGGCACAATTCTGGCACAACTCTGGAACTACTCTGGCACAACTCTGGCATAACTCTGGCACAACTCTGGCACAACTCTGGCACAATTCTGGCACAACTCTGGAACTACTCTGGCACAACTCTGGCATAACTCTGGCACAACTCTGGCACAACTCTGGCACAATTCTGGCACAACTCTGGAACTACTCTGGCACAACTCTGGCATAACTCTGGCACAACTCTGGCACAACTCTGGCACAATTCTGGCACAACTCTGGAACTACTCTGGCACAACTCTGGCATAACTCTGGCACAACTCTGGCACAACTCTGGCACAATTCTGGCACAACTCTGGACCAACTCTGGCACAACTCTGGCATAACTCTGGCCCAAATCTGGTACACTTCTGGCACAACTCTGGCATACTTCTGGCACAACTCTGGAACAACTCTGGCACAACTCTGGCACAACACGAGCACAACTCTGGCACAACTCTGGCACATCTCTGTTACAACTCTGGCACAACTTTGGAACTACTCTGGTAAAACTCTGGAACAACTCTGGCACAACTCTGGCACAACTCTGGCACATCTCTGGCACAACTCTTGGACAACTCTGGCAAAACTCTGGCACACATCTGACACAACTTTGGCACAACTCTGGCACAACTTTGGTACATCCTGGTACAATTCTGGCACAAATCTGGCACAACTCTGGCTCAACTCTGGCAGAACTCTGGCAAAACTATGGCACAACTCTGGCACAAATCTGGACGTACTCTGGCACAACTCTGGCACAACTCTGGCCCAACTCTGGCAAAGCTCTGGCACATCTCTGGCACAACTGTGGTACAACTGTGGCACAGCTCTGGCACAACCCTGGAACAACTGTGGAATAACTCTGCCACAACTCTATCAGATCTTTGGCACAACTCTGTTACAACTCTGGCACAATTCTGGCGAAACTCTGGCACACCTTCGGCACAACTCTGTTACAACTGTGGCACAACTCTGGGAAAACAGCGACACTACAATGGTACTACTCTGGCAAAACTCTGGCCCAAATCTCGCACACATCTGTTACAACTCTGACATAATTCTGGCACAACTCTGGAACAACTCTGGCACAGCTCTGGCACAACTTTGGCACAAATCTGGCACACCTCTGGCATAACTCTGGCACAAATGTGTCACACATCTGGCGCAACTCTGGCACAACTCTTGCACAACTCTGGCACAACTCTGGCACAACTCTGGCACAACTCTGTGACAACTCTGGCCCAACTCTGGCACATCTCGGACAAAACCTGACACAATTCTAGCACAAGTCTGGCACAACTATGGCACACATCTGGCTCAACTATTGCACAACTCTGGCAAAACTATGGCACAACTCTGGCACAAATCTGGACCTACTCTTGCACAACTCTGGCACAACTCTGGCACAACTCTGGCAGAACCGTGCACACCTCTGGCATACTCTGGCAGAACTCTGGAACAACTGTGGCACAACTCTGGCTGAACTCTGGCACAACTCTGGCAAAACTCTGGCACTACTCTGGCACAACTCTGCCACAACTCTGCCACAACTCTGGCACAACTCTGGCACAACGGTGCACACCTCTGGAACACTCTGGCAGACCTCTGGCACAGCTGTGGTTCAACCCTGGCAGCACTCTGACACAACTCTAGCACAACCCTGGCACAACTCTGGCACAACTCTGGCACAACTCTGGCACAACTTATGCAAAACTATGGTACAACTCTGGCACAACTCTGGCACAACTCTGGCAAAACTGTGGCACAACTCTGGCCCAAATCTCGCACACCTCTGGCACAACTCTGGCATAATTCTGGCACAATTCTGGAACAACTCTGGCACTAAACTGGCACAACTCTGGCACGACTCTGGCACAACTCTGGCACAACTCTGGCACAACTCTGGCACAACTCTGGCACAGTTCTGGCACGAGTCTGCCACAACTCTGGCACAACTCTGGCTTAACTCTGGCACAACTTTTGTACAACTATGGCACAACTCCGGCAAAAATCTGGCCCTACTCTGGCACAACTCTGGCACAACTCTGGGACAACTTTAACACAACTCTGGCACATCTCTGGCAAAACTCTGGCAAAACTCTGGCAAAACTCTAGCACAACTCCAGCACAACTCTGGCACAACTCTGGCACAACTCTGGCAAAACTCTGGCATAAATCTGATATAACTATGGCACAACTCTGGCACAACTCTGGCACAACTCTGGCACAACTCTGGCACAACTCTGAGACAACTCTGGCACAATTCTGGAACACCTTTTGCACAACTGTGGAGCAACTCAGACACAACTCTGTCGCAACTCTGGCACAACTCTGGCACAACTCTGGCAAAACTCTGGCACAACTCTGGGACAACTCTGGCACAACTCTGGCACAACTCTGGCTCATTTCTAGCACAACTCTGGCACAACTCCGGCACAACTCTGGCACAAATCTGGCCCAACTCTGGCAAAACTATGGCACATTTATGGCACAAGTCTGGTACAACTCTGGCAAAGCTATGGCACAACTCTGGCACAACTCTGGCACAACTGTGCACACCTCTGGCACACTCTGGCAGAAATCTGGCACAACTGTGGCACAACTCTGGCACAACTCTGGCACAAATCTGCCACAACCCTGGCAGAACTCTGGCACAACTCTGTTACAACTCTGGCACAACTCTGGCAAAACTCTGGCACTACTCTGGCACAGTTTTCGCACAACTCTGGCACAACTCTGGCAATACTATGACCCGACTCTTGCACAACTCCAGCTTAAATATGGCACAACCCTGGCACAACTCTGGCACAACTATGGCACAACTCTGGCTTAAATCTAGCACACCTCTGGCACAACTATGGCATAATGCTTGCACAACTCTGTAACAACTCTGCCACAACTCTGGCACAACTCTGGCAGTACGTTGGGACAACTCTTGCACAACTCTGGCACAATCCTGGCACAACTCTGTCACAACCATGGCACAAATCCGACACAACTCTGGCACAACTCTGGCACAACTCTGGCACAACTTTGGCCCAACTCTGGCACATTTCTGGCACAACCTAGCACAATTCTGGCACAAGTCTGGCACAACTCTGCCCCAACTCTGGCACAACCCTGGCACAACTCTGGCACAACTCTGGCCCAACTCTGGCACAACTCTGGCATATCTCTGGCCGAAATCTCGTACACTTCTGGCACAACTCTGGCATGTTTCTGGCACAACTCTGGAATAACTCTGGCACAACTCTGGCACAACACGAGCACAACTCTGCCCAATTCTGGCACATCTCTGGCACAACACTGGCACGACTCTGGAACAACTCTGGCACAACTCTGGCACAGCTCTGCCACATCTCTGGCACAACTCTTGGAAAACTCTGGCAAAACTCTGGCACACCTGTGACAACACTCTAGCACAACTCTGGCACAACTCTGGCACATCCTGGTACAATTTTGGCACAAATGTGGCACAACTCTGGCACAACTCTGGCTCAACTCTGGCACAACTCTGGCAAAACTATAACAGAACTCTGGCACAAATCTGGCCCTGCTCTGGCAAAACTCTGGAAGAACTCTGGCTCAACTCTGGCACAACTCTGGCACAACCGTGCACACCGATGGCACACTCTAGCAGAACTCTGGCACAACTGTGGCACAACTCTGGCAGAACTCTGGCACAACTCTAGCACAACTCTGGCACAACTCTGGCACAACACTGGTACAACTCTGGCACAACTCTGGCACAGCTCTGGCACAACCTCGGCACAGCTCTCGCACAACTCTGCAACAACCCTGGCACAACTCTGGCACAACTCTGGCACAAATTGGCACAATTCTGGCACACGTCTGCCACAACTCTGGCATTACTCTGGCTCAACTATGGCACAAATCTGGCACAACTATCGCACAAATCTGGCCAAAATCTGGCACTACTCTGGAACAAATCTGGCACAACTCTGGGACAACTCTGGCCCAACACTCGTACAAGTCTGGCACAACTCTAGAACAACTCTGGCAAAACTCTGGCTTAATGCTGGCACAACTCTGGAAAAACCTGGCACAACTCTGGCACAACTCTGGCCCAACTCTGGCACAACTCTGGTACAACTCTGGCACAACACTGGCACAATTATGGCACAGCTCTGGCACAACCCTGGCACAACTCTGCAACAACACTAACAGAACTTTGGCACAACTCCGTTACAACTCTGGCACAATTCTGGCAAAACTCTGGCACAACTTTGGCAAAACTCTGTTACAACTATGGCACAACTCTGGTTAAACTCTGACACTACTCTGGCACTACTCTGGCACAGCTCTGGCCCAAATCTCACACACATCTGGCACAAGTCTGGAACAATTCTGGCACAACTCTGGAAAACCTCTGGCAGAGCTCTGGCACAACTCTGGCACAACTCTGGCACAACTCTGGCATAACACTGGCATAACTCTGGCACAACTTTGGCACAACTCTGGCATACCTCTGGCATAACTCTGGCACAAATCTGCCACAAATCTGGCACAACTCTGGCACAACTCTGGCACAACTCTGGCACAACTCCGGCACAACTCTGGCACAACTCTGGCACAACTCGGGCACAACTCTGGCACAACTCTGGCACAACTCCGGCACAACTCTGGCACAACTCTGGCACAATTCTGGCACAACTCTGGCACAACTCTGGCATAACTCTGGCATAACTCTGGCACAACTTTGGCACAACTCTGGCATACCTCTGGCATAACTCTGGCACAAATCTGCCACAAATCTGGCACAACTCTGGCACAACTCTGGCACAACTCTGGCACAACTCCGGCACAACTCTGGTACAACTCTGGCACAACTCGGGCAGAATCTGGCACAATTCTAGCACAAGCCTGGCACTACTATGGCACAACTCTGGCTCAACTATGGCACAACTCTGGCACAAATCTGGACCTACTCTGGAACAACTCTGGCACAACTCTGGCACAACCGTGCACACCTCGGGCATACTCTGGCAGAACTCTGGCATAACTCTGTTACAACTTTGGCACAACTCTGGCAAAACTCTGGCACTATTCTGGCACAACTCTGGCACAACTCTGCCACAACTCTGGCACAACCGTGCACACCTCTGGAACACTCAGGCAGACCTCTGGCACAGCTGTGGCACAACTCTGGCAGCACTCTGACACAACTCTGGCACAACCCTGGCACAACTCTGGCACAACTCATGCACAACTTTGGTACAACTCTGGCACAACTCTGGCACAAATCTCGCAAAACTGTGGCACAACTCTTGCCCACATCTTGCACACCTCTTGCACAACTCTGGCATAATTCTGGCACAACTCTGGAGCAACTCTGACACAACTCTGGCACAACTCTGGCACAGCTCTGGTAAACTCTGGCACAACTCTGGCACAACTGTGGCACAAATTTGGTACAACTCTGGCGAAACTCTGGCACAACTCTGGCACAACTCTGGCACAACTTTGGCACAACTCTGGCACAACTCTGGCACAACTCTGGCACAACTCTGGCATAACTCTGGCACAACCCTGGCACAACTCTGGCAAAACTCAGGCTTAACTTTGGCACAGTTCTGGCACGAGTCTGCCACAACTCTGGCACAACTCTGGCTCACCTCTGGCACATCTCTCGTACAACCATGGCACAACTCCAGCAAAAATCTGGCCCTACTCTGCCACAACTCTGGCACAACTCTGGGACAACTCTAACACAACTCCGGCACAACTCTGGCAAAACGCTGGCAAAACGCCGGCAAAGCCCTAGCACAACTCCAGCACAACTCTGGCACAACTCTGGCGAAACTCTGGCATAAATCGGATAAAACTATGGCACAACTCTGGCAAAACTCTGACACGACTCTGGCACAACTCTGGCACAAATCTGGCACAACTCTCAGACAACTCTGGCACAATTCTGGAACACCTTTTGGACAACTGTGGAGCAACTCTGACACAAGTCTGTCGCAAATCTGGCACAACTCTGGCACAACTCTGGCACAACTCTGGCACAACTCTTGTACTACTCTTGCACAAATCTGGCACAACTCTGGCACAACTCTGGCACAACTATAGCACAACTTTAGCAAAACTCTGGCACCACTATGGCACAGCTCTGGCACAACTCTGGCACAACTCTGGAACAACTCTGGCACAATTCTGGTACAATTTGACAAAAACTCTGGCACACCTCTGCCCACAACATTGGCACAACTCTGGCAAAACTCTGGCACAACCCTGGCACAACTCTGGCACAACCTGGCACGATTCTGGCACAAGTCTGCCACAACCCTGGAACAGCTCGTGCTCAACTGTGGCACAACTCTGGCACAACTTTGGCACAACTTTGTCACAAATCTGGCCCAACTCTGGCACAGCTCTGGCACAACTATAGCACAACTTTAGCAAAACTCTGGCACCACTATGGCACAACTCTGGCACAACTATGGCACAACTCTGGCACAGGACTACCGTAACTCTGGCACAACTCTGGCACAACTCTGGCACAACTTTGGCACAACTCTGGCACAATTCTGGCACAACCCTGGCACATCTCTGGCATAACTCTGGCACAACTCTGGCTCACCTCTGGCACATCTCTCGTACAACTATGGCACAACTCCAGCAAAAATCTGGCCCTACTCTGGCACAACTCTGGCACAACTCTGGGACAACTCTAACACAACTCTGGCACAACTCTGGCAAAACGCTGGCAAAACGCCGGTGAAACCCTAGCACAACTCCAGCACAACTCTGGCACAACTCTGGCAAAACTCTGGCATAAATCTGATACAACTATGGCACAACTCTGGCAAAACTCTGACACGACTCTGGCAGAACTCTGGCACAAATCTGGCACAACTCTGAGACAACTCTGGCACAATTCTGGAACACCTTTTGCACAACTGTGGAGCAACTCTGACACAAGTCTGTCGCAAATCTGGCACAACTCTGGCACAACTCTGGCACAACTCTGGCACAACTCTTGTACTACTCTTGCACAAATCTGGCACAACTCTGGCACAACTCTGGCACAACTATACCACAACGTTAGCAAAACTCTGGCACCACTATGGCACAACTCTGGCACAACTCTGGCACAACTCTGGCACAACTCTGGCACAATTCTGGTACAATTTGACAAAACTTCCGAAGAACTCTGGCACACCTCTGCCCACAAATTTGGCACAACTCTGGCGCAACTCTGGCACAACCCTGGAACAACTCTGGCACAACCAGGCACAATTATGGCACAAGTCTGCCACAACTCTGGCACAGCTCGTGCTCAACTGTGGCACAACTCTGGCACAATTTTGGCACAACTCTGTCACAAATCTGGCCCAACTCTGGCACGGCTCTGGCACAACTATAGCACAACTTTAGCAAAACTCTGGCACCACTATGGCACAACTCTGGCACAACTATGGCACAACTCTGGCACAGGACTACCGTAACTCTGGCACCACTCTGGCACAACCCTAGCCCAACACAAGCACAAGCCTGGCACAACTCTGGAACAACTCTGGCACAACCTGTCACAATTCTGGCACAAGTTGGCCACAACTCTGGCACAACTCTGGCACAACATTGGCATAACTCTGGCACAACTCTGGCACAACTCTGGCACAATTGTGTCACAACCCTGGGACAACTCTGGAACAACTCTTGAACAACTCTGGCACAACTTTGGCACAACTCTTGCACAACTCTGGCACAACTCTAGCTCATTTCTGGCAAAACCTGGCACAATTCTGGAATAAGTCTGGCACAACTCTGGTACAACTATGGCTCAACTCTGGCAGAACTCTGGCAAAACTATGGCACAAGTCTGGCACAACTCTGGCAGAACTCTGGCACAACTCTGGCACAACTCTGGCACAACTCTGGCACAACTGTGGCGCAACTCTGGCACACCTCTGGCACAGCTCTGGCAAAACCCTGGCACAACTCTGGCAGAACTCTGGCACAACTCTGGCACAACTCTGGCACAACTCTGGCACAACTGTGGCGCAACTCTGGCACACCTCTGGCACAGCTCTGGCAAAACCCTGGCACAACTCTGGCACAAATCTGCCACAACTCTGGCAGAACTCTGGCACAACTCTGTTACAACTCTGGCACAACTCAGGCAAAAGTCTGGCACTACTCTGGCACAAATTTCGCACAACTCTGGCACAACTCTGGCACTATTCTGGCCCGACTCTTGCACAACTCTAGCACAAATCTGGCACAACTCTGGCACAAATCTGGAACAACTATGGCACAACTCTGGCCCAAATCTGGCCACCTCTGGCACAACAATGGCATAACTCTTGCACAACTCTGTAACAACTCTGCCACAACTCTGGCACAACTCTGGCACAACTCTGGCACAACTCTGGCACAAGTCTGGCACAACGTTGGCACAACTCTGGCACAACTCTGGCACAACCCTGGCACAACTCTGGCACAACTCTGGCACAAGTCTGGCACAACGTTGGCACAACTCTGGCACAACTCTGGCACAACCCTGGCACAACTCTGTCACAACCATGGCACAACTCCGACACAACTCTTGCACAACTCTGGCACAACTCTGGCAACTCTCTGGCACAACTCTGGCACAACTCTGGCACAACTCTGGCTCATCTCTGGCTCAATTCTGGCACAACTGTGGGAAACCTATGGCAAAACTCTGGCACAAATCTGGCCCTACTCTGGCAGAACACTGGCACAACTCTGGCACAACTCTGCCACAACCGTCCGCACCTCTTGCACACTCTGGTAGAACTCTGGCACAACTGTGGCACACCTTTGGCAGATCCCCCGCACAACTCTGGCACAACTCTGGCTCATTTCTGGCACAACCTGGCACAACCTGGCACAACTCTGGCACAACTCTGGCAAAACTATAGCACAATTCTGGCACAAGTCTGGCACAAGTCTGGCACAACTCTGGCACAACTCTGGCAAA
>SZWC01015097.1:0-21656 GCA_023375785.1 Penium margaritaceum
CTGGCACTATTGGATGGAGGAGCTTCACACAGCTTCATAAGCAACGACATGGTTCGCTAGGTAGGTTTACAGACCAAACCAGGAGTGTTTCAAGGAAAAACTGTTGACAGGAGATTGCAAATACGTAGACTCTGAGAACCACTATGACTACAAGTGAGAGATCTATGGGATGTAACGGTCTATAGGTCCTGTCCAATGAGTGATCCAAAAATCATTCTCGGATGAGGTTTCCTGTGCCGGCACAATCCGTAGGTCAATTGGAACAACGGCGACGTCTACGTGGAAGTCGACTGTGCCAAACAACAACTTTAATGCATGGGATGGAAGCCGACAGCGGAAGCATCAAAGGCGGAAGCAGCAGAGAAAGCCGTAGTAGCCAAGAAGCGATAACCTATGCAGCCAATGCCGCTGAATGTGGCCAAGTATTGTATATGTAGAGGACCTCGTGCGTGGCTCATACATCTTGAGCCAATGGAAAAAGCGCAAGCGGTAGCAGCTGATTCATCATCAGCCTCATCAACCTCATCGACATCCACAAAGTTTGCGATGGTACCCAAAGAGTTCGCACCACTCATCCAGGAGTCTGCGAACGTCTTCTCCAACAAACTCCCGAGAACCTTACCTCCTCAACGAGACATCAACCATACCATCAAACTGAAACTGGACAGTAGACCTACAGTTTGAGGGGCCTATCGGATGAGCAATCATGAGTTGACCGAGCTGGAAAAGCAGCTTGACAAGATGCTCGTTCAGGGGTTCATCCGTCCATCCACATCACCATACATTGCACCAGTACTGTGCATACAAAAAACAAATGGTGAGATGCGGATGTACGTGGACTATCGGGCGTTGAACAATGCTATCATCAAGAACCGCTACCTTCTTCTCCAAGCGGATGCACCTTTTGACCAACTCCGAGAGGCTCGAATTTTCAACAAAACAGATTTGCGCGGCAATTATCACCAGACGCTGGCATCGAGACGACTGTGTTCCGAACCCGCTATGGGCATTTCGAGATCACGGTAATGTCGTTCAGACTTACGAATACCCCAACGACATTCATGGCGACAATGAACAACATCTTCTGCCCATACCTCCACGATTTTGTCGTGGCGTACCTCGACAACATTCTGGTGTACAGCCCCATCCTGGAGGAGCACGATGGATATCTTTGGAAAGCTCTCCAAGTGTTACAAAGAGAGAATTTCTGGAAACCTTTCGAAGTGCGACTTCAGTCACCATTCGACCGGGTTTTCTGGTCACGTCATCAACCGTGGACACATTACCATGGATCCAAGAAAATTGGCAGCAATCGCTCATTGGCGGACTCCGACCAACGTTTGATACATTCAAGTTCTCCTCGGCTTCTGCATTTACCACCGGCATTTCGTACGAGATTACGCCTGAATTTCAGCACCTCTCTTTGACCTCACTCGAAAAGAAAATGAGTGGCGGTGGGGAGACAGTGAACAAGAAGCGTTCATCGCTTTGCAGAACGCTCTGACCTCGGCGCCAGCCCTACGATTAGCCGGTCCAACAGTCGACTACATCATGGCTACAGATGCGTCGGATCGAGCCATCGGCACAGTCCTCCTACAAGACCATGACAATGGCGAGAAACCGGTCGCGTACATGTCTCAAAACTACGAGGAATGGAGTTTAACTACGTTGTATATGAGAAAGAAATGTTGGCAGTCGTACATGTATTCAAGACATGGCGGTGTTACGTGGAGTGCCACCAATGCATCGTGCGCATCGACCACCATGCGTTGAAATATCTGAAGACACGGCCGAATGTCAGTCGGCGTCAAACCCGATGGATCGAGTTCCTCGAATCCGCGTTCAACTACAATATCAAGTGCCGACCAGGGAAAATCAACCTGGAGGACACACTCAGCCGCCGACCAGATTTAATGGCTGAGGTGGCAACGCTAAAGCTGCAACGAGACCCGTATCTCGAGCGGCTGTTCACATGAGGCTATGACCAACACGGCGGATACGACAAGGCAAAACTCTCGTACGACGCACTCTATTGGCAAAAACGATTCAATTGCCAGGTGGTCGTTCCCCCAAACGATGAACTTCGCCATATGCTGCTCAAAGAATGCCACAGCACCAGAACAGGTGGACACTTCGGAGAGGACAACACGTTGAAGGCGCCGGCGAAGAAGGACTGGTGGGACGAGATGCAATCCGACATGGCCAACTTGTGCAAGTCCTGTGACACATGTTTGACAAAAATCTCGTCGTACACGGCCACCAAGACTTCTGCAACCACTCCCTATTACAAAGGAACCATGGGCTGACATCTCCATGGACTTCATCGCAAGATTACCAGTCAAACCCGAAGGATATGACGCAATCCTCGTGGTCGTCAACACGTTTTCCAAAATGTCCCATTTCATCCCAATGACAACCACCGTCAACGCCGAAGGAACAGCACGGCCGTTTCTAACCAACGTCGTGCAACTACACAACGTACGGAGAAATATTGCAAGCGACAGAGACAGTCGATTCACTAGCCGTTTTTGGCGCGACCTGATGACTCGCTACGACAGTAGAATTCAACTTACGACGGCATTTCATCCTCAAACTGACGGCCAAATCGAGCGAACCAAGTAAACGTTCAAACAACTTCTCTGAATGATATGCGAACCAAACGGGACGGATTGGACACAAAAACTCCCAACCGCCGAAATGACATGTAACTCGGCAGTTTCCACCACAATGGGCTGAACTTCGTTTGAAGTGGTGTATGTCAAACTTCACGCCGCACAAGCCGGACTACAAAGTCACAGCAACATTCCCGCGGTCGACGTTCAACGCTGAGACTTCTCCACCATTTGGGAGGAAACAGGGCAAATCATCGTGAAGACATATGCAATGATGAAACGAGAAGCTGACCAACATTGCATCGATGAAGTTTTCGCAGCTCGGGACAACAAAGTCCTTCTCAGCTCAGCCAACATCAAACTGCACGGAACCGACTTTTCGAAGCTCAAGCCCCGATGGTTGGGACCGTTTGAGATCGAGCGCATGCAAACCCCCGTGATTGTCCGACTCAAACTCCACGATATTATGCAAGTTCCCCCGGTGTTCCATATCAGCAGACTCAAGCACTACCGAGAACGCAGAGAAAAATTCCTCGGCTGGGATGTCCCTCGTCTTCCGTTAACGTGGACGAGGACACAGAGTAAGTCATCGATGACATCCTCTGCCATTGATGACGAGGCAAAAAGACAGAATGTCCTGTCAAGTGGCACGACTATGATGCCGTGCACAACACCTGGGAACCCTACGACAGCCTTAGAGACGTCAATCGCCTCATCGATGACTACTAGCGCCGTCACCGGGCCACATCTGTACGCGCGCCAAGACGTCTGGATAGAGGGGGGGGGGGAGTGTTACGTACCAGACGTATACGAGTCCCTCATATTTCTGAGTGTGCATTTTTGTCATTACAGACACAACCCACCGTGTCGCGAGACCTCGATATTCACTCTGACGATCGAGGGCAAACCGACCAACTGCCCTCATCTCCAGAGAATCTTCCCGAACCTTCTCACAACTTCGACCACTCCCAAAAATCTACAACAGAAGTATCACGACCTTTTGGTCAGCTTCTTGACGCACGGAGACAAATCTGGATATGTAAAGGTGCATCTCGCATCTTCACCGTCGATTCTCGACGCCCCCCGATTCCCCGACGGGCCTTCTAGAATCTGATCGCTGACAACGTGACTCCACACGCGTCGCTAAAGTTTCGACCCAACGACCTCTGACTATGTCTCATTCGTCACTTGACACTTGTATATATATGTTCGATCATTCTGACACTTTTCATCGAAGTACATTTACCGCTAATTATGAATTTCTCAAGTGTTTCAAATCCTAAATCGTGTTCTGCCTCTTACATTCTACCTGTTTACCATCTACACTCCGTTCGGTATGACATTAAAATCCTGTCAACCATGCACGTTCCACTCGGTGTATCACAACCGCTAACTATTGTTCACAGGAAGCGTTGAATGTGGTGTATTCTCCGAGCGACTTTGTAAGTCGCCCCCATTCTCGCTCGACCATGTCTGAGACGCCCCCATTCTGAGAAAAATGGCTAGGTCGCCCCCATTCCGGAAAGTCATGGCCAGGTCGCCCCCACTTTCGGTGCTCCGGGGAATTATGGCTAGGATGCCCACTACGGATGAAATATTATCAATGTCTTGCCCCCACTTTAAAAAGTGGAGGCAAGTTGACGATAACATTTTGTCTCGCATTCCGCTGAAAATCAGATTCAGTATAAACCTTCCGTACATCGATCCGGACACCAGGTCCGCCGTGTCCGCCGTCCACACTTGCTCGCATAGTTGTTGTCGACTTTTCCATGTGACGGTTCAGACATTGTATATATTCATTATTAGCTTATAGGGCGTCTCTTCAAGCGAAGGAAAAGTGGACCATACTAGAATATGGAGTTTCCTTCAGCTTTCTTGGCCATGACGAAGAAAATATATCGATAAACATACGAGCATGCACAGCGAAAGCTGCCCATGCTCGTACGTCCATCGCACCGCTTCGTGGATTCATAGTCAAAAAGAACCCCGGAAGTCACAACTTCGAGGTTGTGTATGGACCCGTTATTGTATTGTTCGCGTCCTCGGCGCGAACGAACAATAAACACTCAAGCCTAAAATATAAAGAAAAAACATCTCAAACAACTACCAAAAACGAACGTACGCGGATAAAACCTCGATGATTCATCGTACCCAAACACGCCCCGAGTAGCCACCAGACATCCGTGATGAGGTCCGGGCGAACTATGTCGATCGACTCCTACAAACAAATAGATTTACCTACATACCACCATCTACAAAACATCGGAAAACAAGTCCCATCGACGGGCACCAATTACAGAAATGTCACCACAGATTCCACCTATGCAAATCAAGTAAGATAATGTGAAAACAAATTGAACATTTAAAATAAATGAAAGCCAGTAGAAAATATGTATACGGATATTTCTTCTATGTATATGTATATGTATATTCATATGTACATGTATATGTATATGTATATGTATATGTATATGTATATGTATATGTATATGTATATGTATATGTATATGTATATGTATATGTATATGTATATGTATATGTATATGTATATGTTACCATTATTTGACTTTTGCATCCTTGAGGCCAAACCTTTAGCAGTACCGTAGGTTGGCCATCCTAGTAACCCTCGTCAAACTTTGCGATCTCATAAACCCTCTGCGACAATGTAGGCCATTCAGATGCGCGATCGTTTGGCACAGATCGCTCTGTGCAGAGAAGAGTTGCGCCTTTCACTCCTGCCCTTTACCGTTTCCCGACTCATTTTTCTACGACTTCCTCCCCCCCTTTGGCCCTCCTGCTTGCTTTGATAGTTGCAAGCAATGTGCCTGACTTTTCTACAATTGCATCAGGTACATGTATCTCTCTGTTTGACGGCGTCCACTTCCATGAGAGTCGAGGATTCCGCCAATTGGATTTTCTCGTTTCCACGGTAATGGTCGTTGGGAGGTCGCCAGCCGTAGGATTCCTGCATACGAGCGTTGTAGTTGGTACTGTCGATCATTTTTGTTGCTGCGATCATCCACGGCAAGTTGTTTTAGATGCCAAAAATGGCAATTGCTCACCGGATATCTTGCTTGAGGCTGTTGTTGTAGTGAAAAAAACGTTCTTCGGGTGCAATGTTTGCACCAGTGATGATCTCGTGGAATCTCCACGTATACTCTGCCACGCTGGACTGCTGACTGAGACGCTAGATTTTGTACCGTACGTCAGACTTTGTGTTCAGTCATCCAAATTGTGCAGGCATCGTGCACAAGAATTTGTTCTAGTTGGTTGGGTGCGTCAGCACGTCTTGCCACTGTGGGTTGATCTGCACCAAGGGTAGAACACTTGTGGTCGGCGGCATGAGACAGGTGCCGTTGGCCATTGATGATGCCCTGTTGGTCTCCTGCTGCCACTGTATGGTCTTTCGATCAGCCACCAACTTACCACCGTACCATGCAAAAGCGCGGCCGCGAGGTCAATTCTCTTCTGGTCGTCATTGACCCTAGCAGGGGTGAAATACACCTCCAAACTTGTCAACCACATCCAAACTATCGGTCCTTTTTAATTTGCACGATCAAATGGTTTTGGTGGAGCCAAACAAATCTTGGGTTTGCTCGAGAGTTGGGAATTTCTTTCGAAGAGCACCACTTCACGCGCGCTTGCGTGATGCAAAGAGCCTCCATCACGATGTTGAGTTGTTGGAGTAGATGGCTATTGATATCTACCAGCGTGGAGATTTGGTTTGCCAGCTCCTCGTTGATCCGTGCATGTCGTCTAGTGCCACCTATTTTCCTTGGTGTCATTGTCGATGTTGTCGGTGAGGAGACTAGTTAACCATCGTTGGGTTCACAACCGGATTGGTCGTCGAAGCCGTAGGGGTTGATACAGCTGCCGCATAGCCTGGCACGCCAGCATTTGCTGCCGCTTCAGGGTTCGCGTGCATAGGCACGTTCTTCTCCTCCATCACCGATGTTTTCTCCAAAGACCCATTGATGGTCTTTGGTTGCACTTGCTTGCCTCATGTCCTTGTCTCGGGGTCTGAGAAGTCTTGAAGTGCACTGACGGCTTGTGCGAGATAGTCCTCTAGATGGGTAAAGTAGTCGAATGCCTTTCTAGCACCGCTACACTCTGATACCAAGTGTTATGCCAAACGGAGCGTAGATGGTGATCAGGTAGAAGTTGCGAGGCAAAATGCGATTTAGGATTCGGTAGACTTGAGCAATTTATAATTTGGGGTGAGTGTACTTGGATGACAAGTGTCGAAATGATCGAACATATGTATAAAAGTGTTGAGTTACGAATGAGACATAGTCGGGGTCGTTGGGTCCACTGTCGAGCGACGCGTGTGGAGTCGCGTCCCGAGTGGTCTGATTGGAGAAGGTCCACCAAGAAGTTTGGGGGCATCAAGAATTGACGGTGAGATGCATCTTTATACAGTTCATGTTTGTCTCCTTGTGTCAAGAAGCTGACCAAAAGGTCGTGATACTTTGGGCGTAGATTCGCGGGAGTGGTCGACGTTATCTGAAGGATCAGGAAGATTCACCAAAAGTAAGGGTACTTGGCTGGTTTGTCCTTGACCATCGGAGTGAATATCGAGGTCTTGGGACGCGGTCGGCTGTTTGTGTAATAATAGAAATGCCAACTAGGAAATATTAGGGACTCGTGTACGTCTGGTACGTAACATTGGGTACAAAAGAGAAGAATGTTTGGTAAGTTGGAAAAAAAACATAATCTGTTATTAGATAAGAGTTGATTTTAATGATAAATCCTGAAAATATCGAGCCTATAAGATAATAACGGAAAGGATTACAAGTCATACTTGGGGGTTGGGTGTGTTACGCCGAGCATATATAGTTCACAGGGATGAAGTGGGAAGCAGAAGATGGTTAGAAAGGTTTGGAGACTTGGATAGTTTGTATTTGGCAGTTTAGTATACTTCCATGTTAAGTGTCGAACGTGTCCAGCGCATATGTGCTATAACAAGGAACATAATATGGCATAATCTGGGTCTTAAGCGCTCGAGGTCAGCAACGCATTCGATGGCGCTTTGTGAGTGGTTGCTTTGAGAACATTTGTCTAGAAGTGGGAGGAGGGGAGGTCGAGAATATCGAGGCATGGTTTTATCAAATTCTAACGCCATCGAGAAGTCAACTGAGCAGTGTCCAAACATCAATATGGTTTGCGATACCTCTGTGGTCGAAAGTGGTTGAATGTGTCAGAACCTTCAAAAGCGGAACACTGTGCTCAAATTTTTCTAGGGCATGCAGGCCCATGCTGGATGAGACATGAACTTTGCTGGTGTGCGAGAGAGTTGCAACACTAAGATTTGGCTATGTCTGGGATGCATGAATTCGTAATCAAGGAGGGAGAACAATGAGCCCTACGGAGAGCTTATGTAGTGGGGACTGGTGGCTAGCCCACCAGGCCCCATCATCCCTGTAGCATGACAGGAACGGGGAATACACATGTCACAGAACATGAAACGGCACAATGGAGGACTCGTGAGGGACAAGTACAAACAACCGTGTGCCCAGGTCTCGATCGGCGAAAAAATATGAAATGTACCAAAAACACAACCAGACTCTACGATGACAAACTAGCATCACCGGCTAGCCAAGCTAAGGAAGTTTAGGCCTTCCAAGATGCCGGGACATGTAACTGGGCTTTCAATTCTCAGCCACATGCAAACTGGATATGTTAGAGTGTAGCGTACGAGCCATTTTTAGGATTAAAAATGATGGGTGAATGTAGCTCCCGGATTTCGGGGACTCGAGGTCGATATCTCGATGATTTGAGGTCCGAATAAGAATTTGGAGCTAGATTCTAGTTTGAATATAACCCAATGGGAGGGATTTCATGCCTAGGCCATCTTAAAGCAAAAAAGAAAAACAAAAAAGGAGTGTCGCGATGGAAGATCCATCGCGTCACTCCTCCCCTCTAGTTTGCCGCTAGGGTCTTTTTCCCACATGGATGTTCCACGTGGAACAATAGGGCTTTAGGTTGCATATTTACAATTATGCCCTATGACGACCTTTTCCGTTTGTGGCCCGGTTCGTCTCTGCCAAATGGTTGAGGTGACCATTCGGTCCGCCTCCTTAGACTAACTATTCTGAGGGCCTGCGTTTTTGGTTCCACAATTAGTTGCAAAATGGCCCACGGCTGTTACATTGGCATCAGAGCCAAAATTCCATAAATCTCTGATTTTTACGTCCATCCAACTGTCTCATCCTCGTCAAAACTACCGCTGCCCGTCCATCGGGCAATTGCAATGATAGGATTCTAGGCTTTGGTTAAAACGTCGCCGAGCAAATGCACCTACGAGAGTGAACTCCGTACCATCAGGAAGAAAAATTCGACGAGCTGACTTCTCTTGGAGGAAGAAAAAGTTTTACCGTCGGCAAAATGGCCCCCACGGGCCCGTCCAACCTAGCGAGCAAGATTGCACGCGCGGGCCGGTCTGGCCCGACGAGCTCGCTGCCGCGGGATCGACTGGCCCGGCGAGCTCTCTCCCACTGGTCCGAAGGGAGAGGCTCCTATCCAAGGGGGGGGCTCCCGTCGCCCCCTCTCAAAGGGAGACGACAGGCCAAGAGGAGGGAGGGGAGACAACCCCCCTCCCCAATCCCACACCTCTTCTGTTGTGGGCCGACAGCCTAATTGGGAGTAGAGGAGACGTTCTCCCCTCAGCACACTCCGACAAGGCAACCCAAGAATCTAGGACCTTTTTGGATATTTCTCCCATCAGGTCTTGACCATGGACCTTTTGCCTTTTTCTTTTCTCAGGCTAAGGCGTAGAGCCATCGCCCATGGTCACCTGGATATCGACGGTCGATGACCCCGAAAACTTTGAAAATTCATATCTCCCAGTCGAACCGTTGGATCGGCCTGAAACTTGGACCGTAGACATTTTGCCACCTGATCTTTCGGATGGAAATGTCAGATTGAAGATCGGAGCAGGTATCTGGTAGTCTCCTGGAACTTGCTCCTGTGGACCTGAAACTGAGCCGGATGGCTCCTTTTCCAACACCATCCTGCTTGAACTTTTTCTAGAGTACCCACTTGGACCTCACCACGTGTGCATTTGGGGGCCTGTCCACCAAAACCCATGTTCCGTTCTCTTCAATGGATGCGAGTGCGCTATCCACTGCCTCCTTCCACTTGGCCGCATCTGGCATTTTCATAGCCGCTGTTACGGCCACATGCTCTCCCTGAGCCAAGCATGACCAGCTGAGTCCGGTCCATTCTGCACTCTCAGCATCGTACTTGGACGGAGGTTTCTTCTGGCGCATACTNTGCCACCTAATCTTTCGGATGGAAAAGTCAGATTGAAGATCGGAGCAGGTATCTGGTAGTTTCCTGGAACTTGCTCCTGTGGACCTGAAACTGAGCCGGATGGCTCCTTTTCCAACACCATCCTGCTTGAACTTTTTCTAGAGTACCCACTTGGACCTCACCACGTGTGCATTTGGGGGCCTGTCCACCAAAACCCATGTTCCGTTCTCTTCAATGGATGCGAGTGCGCTATCCACTGCCTCCTTCCACTTGGCCGCATCTGGCATTTTCATAGCCGCTGTTACGGCCACATGCTCTCCCTGAGCCAAGCATGACCAGCTGAGTCCGGTCCATTCTGCACTCTCAGCATCGTACTTGGACGGAGGTTTCTTCTGGCGCATACTACGCCAAAGTGTTGCTGATGGTGTTAAGGCTTAGTTGCTNGGATGGCTCCTTTTCCAACACCATCCTGCTTGAACTTTTTCTAGAGTACCCACTTGGACCTCACCACGTGTGCATTTGGGGGCCTGTCCACCAAAACCCATGTTCCGTTCTCTTCAATGGATGCGAGTGCGCTATCCACTGCCTCCTTCCACTTGGCCGCATCTGGCATTTTCATAGCCGCTGTTACGGCCACAGGTTCTCCCTAAGCCAAGCATGACCAGCTGAGTCCGGTCCATTCTGCACTCTCAGCATCGTACTTGGACGGAGGTTTCTTCTGGCGCATACTACGCCGAAGTGTTGCTGATGGTGTTAAGGCTTAGTTGCTTGTGTTCCTCCTGCGTTGCCAGTGATCCGTTGTTTGAGGAAGAGCCGCAGGCCTCAGAGTTTGATTCAGAGGCCTCGGACGACTCAGACTCAATGTAAGAGTCCGTCGCTGTGTCAGCCTGCACAACCACTCTCCCTGCGGCACCATCCTTCACTGGCACCATCTGATAGTTTTTTCATGCCTGATCACCTGGCTCAAGCAACACAACCCTCTCTCCTGATTGGGGAGCATGGACAGGGTCCAGCGACTCTCCCTTGCCAAGCGTCCTTTCATCAAACTCGACATCTCGGCTCCTAATGAGCTTTCCAGCCGCTTGGTCCCACGGCCTGTACGCCTTGTGTGCGTTGTCGTATTCGACCATTACACACTTACGAGGACGTGCATCCAGCTTGCCACTTCCTTCTCCTGCTTGGACCGTTGTACTGCCAGGTAGTACAACCAAAGAACCTCAAGTGTGAGGCATCTGGCTTCTTCCCTGACCAAGCCTCCTGTGGCGTCCTGAGCTGCTTCTCTTGCTGCTTTTTACCACGCCTTCTAAGCGCGGCAGCCATAGTGAGATTCACAAGGTAGCAAGCAATTCTTGCAGCTTCAGCCCAGAAGCCAGGTGGGAGTTCGGCATCGAAGAGCATGCTTCGTGTCATGCCGAGGATAGTCTGGTTCATCCGCTCGGCAACGCCATTGCTCTGGGGGGGTGTAAGGCGTGGTGGTTTGGTGGTTGATGCCATGTTGGCTCAACCAGCCTTTTCACGCCTCGTTGTCCGTGCGCAGTGCCTTGACCTTCTTGCTTGTCTGCCACTCTACCATGGCGACAAACTCTTGCAGCATCTCCTTGACCTCTCCCTTCATCTTATGGAAGTAGATCTACATCTTGCGACTGTGGTCATGGATGAAGGTTAAGAAATACTTGCTGCCGCCGTTCGAAGGGGTGCAGAATGGTCCGCACACATGAGAGTGAATGAGGTCCAAGATTACTGCCGCACGTTGCCAATTACGCTCAAAGGGCTTTCTCTTTGCCTTGCCTTGGAGGCATGGCTCACACAACTTTTTGCACTTTCCCTCATCCTTGGCTTTGCATCCCTCCATCCCATGAACCACTTCGTGCTGCTGCAAAGCTTGCACTGTAATGTCGGCCACATGGCCAAACCGCTTGTGCCACAGCTCAGCATGTGTGTCGGTGGAGTTGGCCGCCATGGTGACGGCTTGTGGTGCAACATCAGGCTTTGGAAACTTGGGCTCTTCAATCGCCACATATCCCTCATTTGTAGTTTGAAGGGGTTTGGTCTGCAGCACATAGAGCCCATCAACTCTTGGGACCTGTACGACAAGACTCTCCTTGGGATAGGAGACCTTGATGTCCTTGTTCTTGACAATGACGGCCTCCTCCTCCGTGAAGACGACCGTCATGTCGTGGTCCGTGATTTTGGACACTGACAAGAGGTTTGCCACAAAAGATGTCATGTAGACGACGTTCTCCAGCTTCAAGTCTTTTTCTGCACCGTTCACGTTAAAGCTGATCAACTTATCTCCCTCGCCTTGCGCATGGACAAGGCTACCATTGGCACACATAAAGGGACGTTCAGTGTCCTCAATGGAGATGAACCCATCCTTTTCCCTTGAAGAATGGTGGTTTGTGCCAGAGTCGCGCCTGTAGGCTCCACGCTTGAGCAGTGCCGCTCCCTTGGTTGCCGGCACGCTCTCATCCATCATGTTCATCAACTCCTTCTTACCCTTTCCTTTGCCCTCATATCTACCACCATGATCTACGTCTTCCTTCTTCGGAGCCCTGCACTCTTGTGCCCAATGCCCAGGCTTGCCACACTTATGGCAATTCCCAGGACGCTTTGAACTCTTTCCACCACCACCATTGCCTTTTCCTCCACCGCCACCGCTTCCGCTGCTGCTCTGACTAGAAGAGGAGTTGTTGCCACGACCACCGTACTGTACAGCATAGGCTGAAATGTTAGCCTCACTACCGCTGCAACGCATGGCCTCATTGCGCACGTACTCGGATACTGCCTCATACGTCAAATCCTCCTCCTTCCAACCGCCAAAGACGGTGATCAGAGGACCCCAGCTTTCAGGTAGCGCCATGAGGAGGATCATGGCCTGCATGTTGGTATCGATTTCCCAGTTCATTTGTGTCACTTGCTACAGCAGTCCTTGAAACTGTAAGAGGAAGTCCGGAATCGACTCTCCCTCGCTCACCCTCATCAAAATCAGCTTTTGAAGGATGAAGAGGCAATTTGCGAGAGTTGTTGATTGGTGTACACGTGCAAGCTTCTCATAAGCGTTTGATGCATGTGTGATACCTCGGAGTTGGACATGCTGTGACTCATGTACTGATGTCACAAGAATCGCAAGCACCATGTCATTTTTGACACTCCACGCTTCATATCCAGGATCTGTTTTTGAAGATTCAACCTCTTCTCCAAGAAACATCTTCAAGTCGCCACGCACCCTCATGACAATCTCAAATTGCCATCTCCACAAGGGAAAACCAAACCCAGTGAACTTTGACATCCCACCATTGACTTGCTCGAGAGTGAGCGTCGCGGGTGCCGTCATACTACTTCTCTGCTTCTCTGCTTCTCTGCTTAACTAAAGCCGATGTAGGTTGATGTAGGCTGTTGTCTGCTACCGGTTTATAAGGTGCAGATGCGTTGCTTACCCCTTAGCCGTTGATAACCTACAAACAGAGAAGAACGCAAACTAGCAAACCCAGGGTCGTGCCTCCAAGGGCAAAGCTTATCCTGGTTAGGGTCCAAGGGTCGTACCTCCAAGGGCAGAGCTTATCCTTGGCCCTTGTTCGCTAAGTGCAAGCACCCGCCGTTGGAGCTCATGGAGTAGATGGAGCAGATGGAGCTGATGGAGCTGATGCACACTAGAAGACAGAGAGGACGAGAGAGTGCGCAGAAGCGTGCCTCACAACTAGTCAGTGTGGACCCATAACCCTTTGTCAACCTGCCTGAGGCGACGGTCTAGAAAACAGGTCCCGCCGACCGCTCTTGGTATTGCAACCAAGAGATGATATCACCCTCAGAGCCAAGGTTCCACATTGAGTAGTTCATAGGAATGACTTCCTTGCACTGTGTCCTTAGCACCTGGTCACTTTTGCGCGAGGAGCGAACTCCTGGGGCTTAGACCAACCAATGCTTCTTTAGTGTCTGCCTCTGGTAGACAACTCTGTGAGGAGTCTCAAAGGTAAGAATTGTACTCAATGAGAGGCAACTGACAGGTTTTTATAGTCCTAGAGCCAACCTCTAGCCTCGGCGCGTAGTGGCTCGTTGGATGAGCTTCTTTGGGAGCAATCTGGATTGCGTCATCCCCCTGCCTACATGGCGCTCCCTGTGACTGCCAAGTGGTGCTAACCACGAGGAAGGACCTTAGAATGTTCTAAGATGTCTCTTAGAACCTTCCTGTCTCCCTTTTGGTCACAAAGAACATTAGTCACCGGGCTGGGATTTGACCCAGTGACCTCTAGTTCTAGAAACAAACTATGGAACGTCTAAGCCACAAGGAGTTGTCCTAGGTAGTATTTGCTAGCTATACTCTCCAAATTAGACCAAGGGCACTTGCTCCAAAGGAGCAGTGCATGCCTTGTCTATCTGGACCAGACTTAGGGGACTTACTCCAAGGGAGCAGAGCATGCCTAGTCCGTCATGTGCCTGTCCAAATATCAGCCATGGACAAGGAGCATATCAGGTCCACAAGAGGAACGCACACTAGCGAACCCAAGGTCGTACCTCCAAGGGCAGAGCTTATCAGGTTAGGGCCCAAGGGTCGTATCTCCAAGGATAGAGCTTTTCCTTGGCCCTTGTTCGCTAAGTGCCATCACCCGTCGTTGGAGCTAATGGAGCAGATGGAGTAGATGGAGCTGATAGAGCTAATGGGTGCTCCAAGACAGAGAGGGCAAGAGAGTTCCCAAAGTATGCCTTACAGTGTGGGCCCATAACCCTTTGTCAACCTGCCTGAGGCGACGGTCCAGAAAACAAGTTCCGACACAATGGTTCCCGCCGACCGCTCTTGGTATTGCAACCAAGAGATGATATCACCCTCAGAGCCAAGGTTCCACACTGAGTAGTTCATAGGAATCACTTCCTTGCACTGTGTCCTTAGCACCTGGTCACTTTCGCGTGAGGAGCGAACTTCTGGTGCTTAGACCAACCAATGCTTCTTTAATATCTGCCTTTGGTGGACAACTGTGTGAGGAGTCTCAAAGGTAAGAACTGTACTGAATGATAGGCAACTGACAGGTTTTTATAGTCCTAGAGCCAGTCCCTAGCCTAGGCACGTAGTGGCTCCTTGGATGAGCCACTTTGGGGGAAATCTGGATTGCGTCATCCCCCCTGCCTACATGGCGCTCCCTGTGACCGCCAAGTGGTGCCAGCCACCAAGAAGGACCTTGGAATTTTCTAAGATGCCTCTTAGAACCTTCATGTCCCCCTTTTGGTCACAAAGAAAATTAATCACCAGGTTGGGATTTGGCCCAATGACCTCTTGCTTCAAGGACTAACTCTGGAACGTCTAAGCCACAAAGAGTTGTTCCACATAGTGTTTGTTGGCTATACTATCCAGATCAGACCAAGGGAACTTGCTCCTAAGGAGCAGTGCATGCCTTATCTATCTGGACCAGACTTGGGGGATTTTCTCCAAGGGAGCAGTGCAGATCGGAGTATAGCTAGTGGTGCTTCAAGGCTTTGTTAGAAAAGGAGCCATCGGGCTCAGTTTCAGGTCCACAGGAGCAAGTTCCAGGAAACTACCAGATGCCTGCTCCGATCGTGGATGCAACTTCTATATTGAGAAGATCAGGTAGCATAGAACTTTGGTAAGGTCCAAGGTTCAGGCCGATCTAACGATCGGATTGGGAGATATGAATTTTCGAAGTTTCGGATCATCGACCGCGGATATCTAGGTGACCATGGGCGATGGCTCCATGCCTTAGCCTGAGAAAAGAAAAGGGCAAGAGGTCCAGGGTCAAGACCTTATGGGAGAAATATCCAAAAAGGTCCTAGATTCTTGGGTTGCCTTGTCAGAGTGTACTGACTAGGAAAAAGGTACCTCTCCTTACTTTTTAGGTGAGGTGAGATCCTTGTGTGCTAGCCATGGACACATGGCGATTCTCCATGGGATTTTGGGTTATTGGACCACTAGCAGTGTGCCATGATAGTATTTCCTAGCTCTCTAGGTTGTGTGTGAGTGGTAAGCCTGATTGCTGGCTGATTTCCTCCCTTGTGTGAGATTATGGACTCTAGTGTTTGAGCCTTAGCCTCCATGGCTAAGTGGTGTGGCTTGTGAGAGGGCTGACTTGCCCAAGCTCTACCTCTATATGTACTCCACCATTTTGAGTGATTCAACAACCATTCTTCAGCATAAGTGATTCCCTTCCAGTCCCTTATGCTCGCTGCTCCAAGGCTCCCTCTCTCCTCCAGTTCCAACACTTGGTATCAGAGCCAAGTTCTGCCACTTTCAGCAAGCACAGGCCGTCACTTTGAGAGTGACGGGTTGGGGTGAAACCTTGACTTAAGTTGACATTCAACCACTTGATCGTCAATTTCAAGAGACAAGCTTTCAAACGAGACCATAATTGCGAAGATCCAATGGTCGAATTTAGAATTAAGCTCATGACGAGGTCGGCCAGGGCTACACTCTTCTCTCTGTGTAAAGCTGTCGCATTGTCATAACCATAACTCTCTCGTTTCTTTGTCAAGTTTAAAAAGAAGCACATACAAATTGAAGTATTTTTCCTAAGCTTTTATTGGTGCAAAAGTATTTGCATTCCATTGGTACGTTTGGGAGAAACGCCGTTTACAAGCTGGCTGGTGTGAGCTGGAGTGGGAGCAGCAGCGGACCCTGTTTTCAAAAGGGCATATCTCTGAGAATCGCCTGTTGATGACCCTGTTCTAGGGATGATCTGAAAGCTGAATTTCCCAGTGGTGGGCTCAATTTTCCCAAATTCTCAGTCTGCTAACCTCAATTGTCCATTTTCTGTCAGACAGATTTCTTGCAGAAGCAGCAGCAAAAGCAGAGGTAGCGCCGTCACTCAAGGGCAGCGCTGAGCATCACCAAAGCTCAAAATGGCGGCAGCAGGCGTGGTAACAGCAGCCCAGCCCTTAGAGAGGCTGGAAGAATGTGCCAACTTCACGTTTTGGAAGATCCATACCCAGCCTCCTTTTGGAGGAGAGGGGCTTGTGAAAGGTGGTGAGCGGGGACGAGCGCGCTCCGCCTCCACAGGATAAAGGCATCACCGCAGCGGAGGTGGTGGCGGGAAAGACGCCGCAGAAAGGTGCAACAGATGTAAGTTCATCTACAAGTACAGCGGCGGCATATGAGGAGTGGAAGAAGAAGGACAGGCAGGCCTACAGGCTACTTGTCAACACCATCTCCAACCCGCATCTTGAGTACGTGAGTGACAAGGCTACTGCAAAAGAGGGGTAGGGCACGTTGTGCAAGAAGTATGAGAGCAAGGATCCTGCATTCCTCATTCTTTTGGAGGAGAAGATGATGGAATTGAAAATGCAGGGTGGCGAAGGGATGGAGGTGTACTTGGACAAGGCAAAGGAGCTGGCAAAGCAGCTGAAAGCGGCTGGCAACCCTGTGGAAGACACGCGCTTCGTCCTCCTCTTACTGAGGGGACTCCCAACGAGCTATGACACGGTGCAAGAGATGTTGGAGTGCCAGCCAACTCTCGACCTCGACTTCAATTACACGCACCTGGTGCAGGTAGAACCGCGTCGCAATGCAACAAAGCGCAATGGCGGCAGCAGCAGTAGTGAAGTAGCTTTCATGGCCATGGGCTCACGCAACCAGCAACAGCAACAGTCTGGACACATAGAGGCAAGAAGAAGGGCAAGTTCCACTATTGCCAAAAAGAGGGGCACTACAAGAAAGAGTGCTTCAAGTTCAAGAGGGACCAGAAGGAGCAGCAGCAGCAGCAAAAGTAGCAATCTCCACAGCAACAGCAGCAGCAGTCACGGCAACATCAAGGGAAGCAGCAATAGCAGCAGCAACAGAATTAGACCGGCGTGCGCTATTTTGGCAACATGAACATGGCCAAGGAGGTGCGCAACCGCCTCTTTATGGCGAAGTCTGACATGTCGCAGAAGGAGAAGGAGGATCTGGCGTGGTACAAGGACTCTGGGTGTACCAAGAGCCTGACACACCATAATGAGTGGTTTACGCAGCTGCTCTCCATTCTTCCCCGTCTGATTGCTTTGGGTGATGATCGGGTGGTGTATGCTGAGGAGATTGGGATTATGGAGATGTGGTTGGAGACCCCGCGTGGCATTGAAGTGGGAGTGTTCCATGGCGTGCTGTACGTACCTAATGCTGCGTTCAATCTTCTCTCAGTGTCCTCTCTCACCAACACATGACTGTGAGTCATCTTTGATGACGACTATGGCTACATCCTCGACAAGGAAACCGGAGAGGAGTTGGCCAGGTCAGTGAAGGAAGGCGACATGTACTGCCTGCTGGGGGCAACCAAGATCCCGCGCGAGCAGAGTCTTGCAGCAGTGGTGCAAGCCACACATGGCGAAATCTGGCATGCGTGCTACGACCACATCTGCATGCGCGCCTTGCAGCAGCTTAAAACAAAGCAGATGGTGCGTGACTTGCCCACCATTTCTAACTTTGAGCAGCAGTTATGCATTGGGTGTTTGGAGGGGAAGCAACATCACGAGGCGTTCTCGGGAGCAAGGGAGCGTAAAAGAGAGGTGCTGGAGCTGGTCCACACAGACTTGTGTGGCCCGATGCAGACCCAGAGCTTTGGAGGCTCTAGGTGTTTTCTCACCTTCATTCATGATTTTAGCCGTTACACTGCTGTGTATTTCCTTTCCTCCAAGGACCACTTCTTTGACAGATTCAAGGAGTTCAAGGCAATGGTGGAGAACCAGATTGGCAAGAAAATCAAGGCGCTGTGCAGTGACCGTAGTGGAGAGTACCTGAGCAAGGAGTTTCAGGACTACCTTGCAAGAGCAGGCATCAAGGTACAGCGCACCGCGGTATACTCGCTACAGCAGAACGGGGTAGCAGAACGCGCCAACCGTTCCATCGTTGAGTCGGCGCGCTCCATGCAGCACGCGGCTCGGCTCACCTACGACTTTTGGGCCGAAGTAGTGAGCACTGCGGTGTACATCAAGAACCGCAGTCCAACCAAGGCCCTAGAGTAGATGACGCCGTACGAGGCGTGGTTTGGCAAGAAGCCGTGCGTGGGTCATCTTCGCGCGTTTGGCAGCTTAGGACACATGCACGTGCCGAAGGAGAAGCGGCAGAAATGAGACGCAAAGGGCGCACAGATGCTGATGATCGGCTATGACGTGACAAGCAAGGCGTATCGCCTCTACGAGAGGGATACTAGCCACGTCATCATCTTCAGGGATGTCGTTTTCAACGAAAGTAACGTCATCGGCACCAGCATCATCTGCAAAGAGGCAGCAGAACCAACAGCTGATGAAGTAGTGGGAGCAGACATTCTCCCTGACCCCGTCTCTCCTGAATCTTCCTCTACTGTGACAGTACGAGAACTAATCTATTCATCCATGTCTGATGCAGTAGATACAGTGGCCTCATCAGTAGAAGCCGAGGAAGAAGATGCACCACCATCAGCAGGGACAGTTGTGCCAGCAGCACCGTGCCAGCTGCCTGCTAACGCTCCAGCACCTGGTCAAAGATATCCTCTCAGGGTGCGCTACAAGCCTAGTGAGCGCGGGCATTTCTGGATGCTTCAAAAACCAGACCAGATAAACGTCATAGTTACAGCAGACTCTGATGAGCCGACATCGTACAAGGAGGCCATTTCTGCACCAGATGCAGCAAATTGGGCACAAGCTGTGCAACAAGAGATACAGTCGCAGCTCGACAACGGTATGTGGGAGCTGACTGAGCGTCCTCTTGGATGCATGGTAATCAAGTGCAAGTGGGTGTTCAAAAAGAAGAGGGGCGCAGATGGCAACCTCGAAAAGTACAAGGTGAGGCTGGTCGCCAAGGACTACTCGCAGCAGGAAGGCATCGACTACACAGAAACCTTTGCTCCTGTTGCTAAGTTTGCTTTTGTGCGCATGCTCCTTTCTTATGCAGCAGCTGAGGACTTCGAGATTCACCACATGGATGTCAAGACGACATTTTTTAACCTTGACTTGGAGGAGCAAATCTACATGGAGCAGCTGGAGGGATTCATCATGGATGGCCAGGAGCCCCTAGTTTGCAAACTGCAGAAGTCGTACGGCCTCAAGCAAGCGTCGCGTGCTTGGAACCAGAAGTTAGATGCGGCGTTGCAGTGCAAGGGGTTCGAGCGCAGCAAGTGTGACTACAGCGTCTATCGCTGCCAGCATGAGCATGAGGTCGTTATCATCATCGTGTATGTGGATGCCATGCTATTCCTTTCCAACAACATGTTTGCACTACAGGAGTTCAAGGAGGCCATGCAGGAGCACTTCCAAATGTCTGATCTCGGGGAGGCGTCATACTTCCTCGGAATCCAGATCACACGTGACCGCAAATCACGCTCTCTCTCACTACAGCACAGTCGCTATCTTGTAGCGGTTCGGCATGGTAGAGGCAAAATCCATCGGCACGCCGCTGGATACGCGGAAGTACCTCGTGAGCTTCAATGGAGAAGCAGATGCAGCTGAGCGGCAGAAGTACCAGAGCGTAGTCGGCAACCTCATGTACCTGATGGTTGCAACCAGGCCGGACCTCGCACAGGCTATTAGCGTTGTGAGCCAACACATGGCGAACCCCGGACCTGAGCACCAGAAGGCAATGAAGCGGATCTTTCGCTACCTTGCTGGAACCATTAACATCGGCATCACCTACAACGGCAATGACAACAACATCATCGGTTATACAGACGCAGATTGGGCTTCAAGCCCTGAGGACTGCAAGTCTATCTCTGGACATGTATTCCTCATGAATGGTGTGGCCATCAGGTGGTGCAGCAGGCGACAGGTGGTTGTGGCCACCTCATGCACGGAAGCTGAGAACGTCTCTCTCGGTTTTAAAGCGAAGGAATCAGTTTGGCTTCAGCGTCTCATGGCGGAGATGAGTGGGAGTGCAGCAGTTCCAGTTCCTGTGCGCGTCGAAAACCAGAGCGCAATCGCATTCGCCAAGAATCCTGAGCACCATGCACGCACCAAGCACATTGACATCGCACATCACTTCATCGGGCACATGGTGCAGGAGTGCGCTATCAAGCTGGAGTTTACTCCAACCAGCAAGCAGGTCGCTGATTTCTGTACCAAGCCTGTGACCCGTGAAAAGAAGCAGCTCTGTATGAAGGCATATGGACTCAGCCCACTCTGAATGCGGCAAAGTGGGAGATTGTTTGAAAACGAGCCATCAGGCTCAATTTCAGGTCCACAAGAGCAAGTTCCAAGAAACTACCAGATGCCTGCTCCGATCGTGTATCGGACTTCACCATTGAGAAGATCAGGTGGAAAAATGTCTACACTCCAAGTTTCAGGCCAATCCAATGGTCGGATTGGGAGATATGAATTTTCGAAGTTTCCAGGGTCATCGACCGCCGATATCTAGGTGACTATGGGCAATGGCTCCATGCCTTAGCCTGAGAAAACAAAAAGGCAAGAGGTCCAGGGTCAAGACCTGATGGGAGAAATCCAGAAAGGTCCTAGATTCTTGGGTTGCCTTATCAGAGTGTGCTGACTAGGAAAGAGGTACCTCTCCTTACTTTTTAGGTGAGGTGAGATCCTTGTGTGCTAGCCATGGACACATGGCGATTCTCCATGGGATTGTGGGTTATGTGACCACGAGGAGTGTGCCATGAGAGCATTTACTAGCTCTCTAGGTCGTGTGTGAGTGATCAGCCTGATTGCTAGGCTGATTTCCTCTCTTGTGTGAGATTATGGACTCTAGTGTGTAAGCCTTAGCCTCCATGGCTAAGTGGTGTGGCTTGTGAGAGGGCTGACTTGCCCAAGCTCTAGCTCTATATGTACTCCATCATTTTGAGTGATTCAACAACCATTCTTCAGCACAAGTGATGCCCTTCCAGTCCCACATGCTCGCTACTC